>CM067224.1:23145343-23415342 GCA_034190945.1 Octodonta nipae
AAACTTGTCAAGAAATGAAGCACTGCACTATCGTTTTTTTTGCAGTAAGATGGATCGCATAGGTTTATACAGAAATAAATTATATTTTGTCAACAGTGCGACGTGGATCCTAGTCGTCCTGAATATCAGAACTGGAAGGGTTTATACAATTTTTGTCAATCATCACTTCGAGATGCACTTATTAAAAATGGATTTTGTTTTGTAAATTGTGTTTGGAGACGTTTTAACTCCAAATCTGCAGTCGTTATCAGGCCGTTGTGGAAAAATTGACAGTGACAGAACAAAACACTATTCATATACAGGAGTATTGGTTGATAATATTGTAGACACCTTTCTTTCAGAATAGCTGTGAGGAAGAATTTCTATAGAGACAACCAGTAATCCGAAATTCCATTACTACACTTTGAAGGGAGAAAACCTTAATGAAAAGGCGAAATAATCAAAGACCTCCTCAATAATCTTTCCAAAATTTATTATTGATGTATCTTATGATATGTTTTTTGGGTCGTTGAAATTGAATCTGCAATCATTTGGTCTCATCACGCCAGAGTTATTTTCTAATCTCAAAAATAGCTGAAAATGGGAGAATTCAACAAAGTTAACTCTGCAACCTCCACATCCTTATGATACCGAACGATCTCGACAAACTGTAAAATGATAACTCGAAACCGAAAAAACACATAACCTCAAATTTGGAAAACCTAAAAACCCAAAATAAGCAAAGAATAAACATAGGCCATCAACGTTCATTTTTGAATAGTAAACACTTTTAACCTATAACGCCGAAACCTCATAACCTGAGAACACGACAAGGCCCCAATCTGAAAGCCTGGGCCAGCATTATTAAGGGGAAGTGGCCGAAACTCATAACTTAAATGATATACATTCTGGTCGGAGACAGATCCATCTTTGTTACAAAGAGGATAAAGAAGCAAATTGAGCTTAGTATCAAATCTAACCTTGCAAACTTTGACACTCTTGTTTCACCCAGAGTATGAGGGTGTTGAAGCTTAGATTTACGACTCCCGCCAAAGGCCTTTGTGATGGAAGCATAGGTACGCTGTGCCCAGAATGTGTGGTGTATGATTTTGGGTCTAGGGGGTGCCCATAGAGTATGTGGGTTCGGGTGCTGAAGTTTATGAGTTTGGGCTTGGGGCGTTTTTGTTCGAAGTGCTCATGTGTGACACTCAAAGTGATCGTCACCTTTACCTTTATTAATGGCGGTCCTGATTTTGAGGTTTTATTCAGCTTCGGGGTTTTAAGGTATCAGATTGAGGCCTTGTCGTGTTTTCAAGTTATGGGGTTTCGGGGTTTTAGGTTAAAAGGGTATACTATTGTACCTTATGTGCAAGTTTATTCCATACTTATTTGGAGTTCTTGGATTTTAATGCTCATCCAATTTTAAGGTTATGCGTTTTTACGCTTGCGAGTTATCATTATACGGCTTATCGAGCTCGTTCGGGATCATAAGGAAGTGAATTTATAAGGTTTTAACAGGTTGCAGGATTGATTTTGTTGAATTCTACGATTTTCCAGCTATTTATTGAGGTAAGAAAAAAACTCTGACGTGAAGAGACCAAATGAGTTGCAGATTCGGTTTCAGCGATCCAAAAAACATGGGTTCCATAGGTTTGGCCAAGGAGACCTTTCGTCGATTTTTTGTGGCCTGTATAATTTGTAACGGAAACCAAATCGAGAATGGAAAATTAAAAAAATTACCCGGATTATTAGGATTCGTCTTACAGAAAGCCTTCCTCACAGATATCTTGCTAAAAAGTAGGTATATAGAATACATCTATTTATATTCATTGCAAACATTTTCCAAGTTGCTAAATGATGCTATCAAATAGCATAATTTTGAATTCCATCATACTTGGAATGTTGACTAATCTGGATTTAGCATAGTTCCATCACAAATTCCAAAGGGGCTGTTGCTTATAGATGAATACAAAACATTAAAAGTTATTAACTTACGCTGCAGAAAGCAACATTGTTCCATCCTTTTCCTGTCTCATTTAACCCATGAAAAGGGTCCACTAGATGTCAGCTTCCATGATCCACGTAACATATTCTACAATTACTTGGTTAAGAAACCATCCAGGAAGGACTGTATCGCATATCCCCGCGCGACAGAATTATTCAGGTATGCTTATCTTCGACAAGCAATAGTCAGTAATGGTGAAAATTGATTGGCTGTAAGCGGTGTTTTTTCTTAAAATGAGTAATTTTTCCATGAGTGAATATTTTCCCCTACTAATGTCATAGACAAGAATCCTGGAAATTATTTTGTCTCTATTGCTGTGGATGACCATTCTGCGCCTCGTCCAGAACTCCTAGGCGATCTATCAAGTTGAGACAGGAATCACTAAACCCACTAGTTTCTACCCGAAAGAATTAACTGATGCAGAGCATTCAGAACCCGATGACTTTCGGCCAAGCGACAATTTAGAGGAGCGACTTTTGAAGCCTGAATCCCACAATAACAGATATGCCTCCATTACCCAAACCTTTACAAATAAAGAGCAAACCAAAAGAAAGGCAAATTCGGAATGTTGGATGCACCTTCAGATACTGCACAATTGAAAGCTACTGTTGCTGAAAAACAAGCTGCAGTTTTGAGGAAATCCACTAGACATCTTCAAAAATAATATAATTTTAGTTTCTAGCTGACAGTGATGATATTGTATGGAGTCTCGGAAGCATTCTTGTTTCAAGCAATGGTGGTTTCAATACCAAATATGCCGCCTGTGATGCCATGCGGAGTATCGGACTGCCGTAAAATGCATAAATTTAATAACAATTTTTTAAATTTATCATTTGGTTGGACGTTTTGAGGGTCTGCCACTATTTTACTCATTGGGGTAGGTAGGCCATCTTGTTTAAATACTTCTTCGGAAATAACACCACAGTTACGTATATTCCAAACGTTTCAGGGTCTAGGTCAGTCCCCGTTGTCAATGGTTAAGAAAACTAAATAAAAAAAGGCACAATTCTAAGATGTAAAATTAAAATATTTACATTTTACATTTCTGCATTTAACTTGGGTAGTAAATATTAAAAAAATGACTTTACCTAATTCTACGTAGGCAGAAAATGGCAGGACCAAAGCCAGTAGCACTCTTCCATTAGGCTTTAATGAAGATTTAATTTGTTGTAGTAGTGTTATTGGAGTATCACATCGATCAAGTAAATTTAGGCATGATATCACATCATATTTGGTTTCGTTTTTGTACCATTTATCCAAGGCTAAAATCCTAAAAATAAACAGATTTCTTATTATTCATGTTATAGAAAATAATTTATTTAAAAAATGAAATGGCATTGCATTTTCTGATATATTGACATTTACATTTACATATTTGTAAATTAAAAACTCTGTAACATTTACGATTTATCGCATATATTTTATTAAAATACAGTATGTTTGACGTACATTAACAGAATACAGTTTAATTTATTCAAATCGCAGTCGTAATAATTGGTGTTTTTGATTATTCTAGAAAACGAAGTCCCACCTTAGAATATATTATAATAGACCTTCGAAATATTACTAAAGAATACTTTTAAATCAACTACTAAAGGAATAAAAATACAGTTAAGGAGGGATTTAATGTAAACAGTAAGAACATTTTGTAGCTTTTTGAAAGCGTTTGTGTGGTATAAAGAATTTTAATAATTTATATTTAAAAAGTACAGGAAAATAAACCAAATGAAAAATGTTACAAACACCATATGGGATCAACAAATATTTTCTGATATATCATCAAATTTAGAGATTTCTTCATAATGTTGATGTAACATTTCTTTGACATTTACTGTTTTTGCTTTGATTTTTTGGATTTCCTGAAAACGGAGTATTTCACGATATAGAAAAATGTATGGATTTTACCTTCAGAGATAACAGT
Organism: Octodonta nipae; assembly: GCA_034190945.1. NCBI lineage: Eukaryota > Metazoa > Arthropoda > Insecta > Coleoptera > Chrysomelidae > Octodonta > Octodonta nipae. Next base: position 23,149,249 of record CM067224.1, read on the forward strand.
TTAAAATATTCAAATTGATTATGACGTTTTAGGTTTTAGAAAAAATCAGTGGAGATACCTCGAACAGTAATCTGTTAATATTGTTGTAAAGTTCGTGGGTTCTATTTAAAATTATAAAACTAATATTCACTTTCACTTTTTTAGAAACTTTTATTTACATCGAATGTACAACAGCTGATTCAAATATCACAATAACAATTTTGCATATAAGCTCTTCGCTCCATTAATTGAACTCGCGATCGTGGCCTGCTTCCTTATAAAACCAGCGTCTATTTCGTTCGATATTCTGGAAACCGATAAATCTCTCCTTAGAAAATTATATGGTACCCCATTGGGATATTCGCTACCATAAAAGAGTTTGAGTTATTAAAATCGATCACACCGTTTTAGAGTAATCGGTGAGCATACACAAACAAGATTCCTACGAATTTTGAACCCACTGCTTTTTCGAAGTCGTTTAATAACTGAAACTAATTTTTTGTTTTATCCTAGTGTATTATATTTCTCAACAAAACATGAAAATAAATTCTGTCTTTCTGCATAGGATGAACAAATGCATCTAATATAGCTTTCACCAATTTCCAAAATTACAGAATTTTTTGTATTTATTGAGCCGTGAAGAATGTTCAAAAACTGGGAAGATTTCTATTTCGAGTGAAGCGTGTCCTTTAAGAACCTTATGGAATTTGTTATGTTATAAAGTTGAAATTTAAATGTTGATAGGTAATAAACATGCCATATATATTTATTGTGCAGATCAGTAAATGTTTTAAATTACTTTTACCGATTCTATCCACATCATAATCTATGTGATTTGCAGGCTACTGTCTCTAGGCAATGACATAATTTTTTGCTATTTTGCTATGCGAAAAATAATTTTTTAGTTCTCCTAGAAACAATACACCTTTGAAGCTTAAATATAAGCTACAGAAGTCACAGCTCTAACTTTTTCACATTAACAAAATTCTGAAGGCAGACATTGTTGCTATTTTGTTGCTAATTTGTTATGTGAAAAATAATTTTGTAGCTCTATGAGAAACCTTTGTAGCGTAAACTTAAGCTACTTAGGTCATAGCTCTAACTTTCTAAACATACATTTTTTTTGAAGAGGCAATATATGTCGTTGTTAATTTGTTACGTGAAGCTCTCTCAGAAACAATTAATTAATCTTAAAGCTTAATTTTAATTAGTTTAATAGTTTTAATAACAGAGGTTATAGCTGGAACTTTCAAACTTAACAAAAATCTGAGGCAGAATTTGTGGCTAATTTGTTAAGCGAAATTTAATTTTATACCTGCCAACGAAAAAAATGACCTTTCTAGCTTAAATTTAAAGTACAAACATCATAGCTGTAACTTTCTAATCATAACAAAATTGTGGAAGAAGAAATAATTGACCTTTGTAGAGTAAATTTAAGCTACAAAGGTCATAGCTGTAACTTTCTAATCATATCAAAGTGCAACAAACGTTTGGCTGCTGAAAATTCTTTAAAACGGATAATGATAATTAACTGATAATAAATGTGGACGTAAATGTAGATGTGTGCAGTTCAAGGATTATTAATTAGTATCAGACACCTAAAAACAAATGAATTAATAACACATCAAAGTCTTCACTTTGTCATATTGTCATTTGTACCTTATAAAACAAATTGCGTAATTTCATTGAGATTCCATTTATATTTTTATTTTGAAGTTAACCTCTTCAAATTATTCTCATTAAAGGCAATAACTGCAGCATCTCAAGAAGTGTAAAATAAGTGATAATATAATTGAAGCAAGATGAAATCGAGTATAAAATTAAACGAGTATATTAAGAAATAAAACTTGTATAAATTCCACTTGGAAACTTATTTACTAAAACCACTTCAAACTGTGATGCGATGTCATTTTAAAGGTAATTTCTCAAGGAGTGCCCTTGCCTGTGGACCACTTTGCTCGCAACGGAATAAACTCGGCGCATTTGAGGTAATTAAAGCCATTCCTTGGCGTATTGTTAATTGAGTTTTCAAAGCAATAAAACTTTGCCCATAAAACTAAATGCGTATCTGAGTAATTAAGAAATGTTACTTAGTAGATTGGACCGATTGGTAACTCCCTTCTTTTACGATGGTTAATCAAGATATTCAACTAATTAGTCCCATGGTACATCTCACCTGCATGTGCTAAATGCAGAAATGTATACTTCTCGACAAAATCCGAGCTACGATTTATTGTTGAGTGGGTATTTATTACAGGATGTTTAATAGAAGTAAGTGAAACCATTTGTGTAACGTTTTGAGATAAGCTAAGTCAATAATTAATCTAATATATAAATATATGTCTAAATTGAAGTCTATTTTGATTTCGAAATAAGAATTATTTATGGTGATTTGCATCCTAGTTAATATGTAAAAAAAGACTGACAGTCTATGTTTCAATACATATGTATATTAGTTAAATTGTATCAATAAATATTTATGATTTTCAAAATCTAACATTAATAATTCTAATTTATATTTAAAAAAGAACCGACTTTGACTGGCTTAAAATACAAATCGTTGAGGAACCGGGTGCAATCAATCCCTATTTTCTGACATATATTTTTTTTTTATATGATTTAAGGTAAAATTCTCTTCCCCTCTCTTTTCTGCCTTGCTCTCAAATCAGTGTTGCCAACAGCGGATAGCCCAAATGCTCACATAATGACAGGCGAAATGCCCACATTTGCTCACATTAGTTTAAAATTCAAAAATTACACATTATTGCCAGGGTTGTCATTTATTATTCTTCATATTTGCGGAAAATAAAACTACAAATACGTAATTGAACACTTTTTATATAAAAATAATTTAAGTTATACAAAAAATAGATATAAAAACAGTTTTGAAAATATGAAACAATCAGATAAATAAACATAACAAATTAACAAAAAATATAAACTACTTTTCGTGTAGATTACTTCTAATTTCAGTAGGTTTAGGGCAGGGCTACTTGAGCTTGGCGGTGTTAGGCGGAGAACATATTGCACAACGGCCAAATTTGTTTTGGTCAATATTTTGTTTGTACCTTTGGGAAGGAATAGATTACTTATTCAAGTGGAAAAGAAAAATTGCTCATTTAGCGTCCTCTCCTCTACCTTATTCCATATGTTTTCATTTAATTTTTTTTCGGTTCGCACAAATTTTACCAACCCTACTTATTTTTCAACGCCTTGCTTTATAAACAACAGAGCAGAAATTGTGATCCTGTGAACGTAATAGGTTTTTTTTTTAAATATAGTGCAACGTTTCTGTTTTTAAAATATTTCATGTTTCTGTTATTCACTAAAATTTAAAGCCACACTGCGGATAAAGATAAAAGTTGTGACGTCGAAACAAAATTACTTAAAAAATGTGGCGACACCTAGAGGACAAAGATAAAATGTTTAAAAAACCGGAAAAACAATTATCTTCGTTTTTCTTTTATAGTTCATTAGTGTATAACTTGTTTGTTTGATAAGAATAATCTCGCCATCCAATATAAATGGATTCAAAATGCCCACAAATTGCTCTCATCGGGCCATTGCTCCCACTTTTACCCCGTAATCGTCAAAATGGTCACACTTGTGAGCATTTACCCTCATAACGCTGTCTCTAATTAGTATTTTTTCTATATTTTCCACATATTACTTTAACTCTTTTTATTTGTTTAATTAATTTGACCACTTCCTATAAGTGTAACTCTAATTCACCTTGTATTGCAATCACCCTATATATGTTTCTGTGTATTGGGCACGCAATATAAATTATTTGTCTATCATTTTCTGAATCATCCAGTACAACTGCCCTGTATAAGTGTTCTCAACAATCCTCAACACCCTATTGACTATAAACTATAGTTTTACTTCAGTCTTATACCCAATACAACATTTTTTGAACCACTCTGTATAACTTTAATTCTATTCTACCTTATATATATGCTTATGTACCTTAATATAAATTTTATTTGTAAGATTTTTGAACCCACCTGTATAACTCTAACTCAATATTTCCACTGCGCACTTGCTGGTTGAATTTCAATGCACACACTCACTCACACACACACCTACCACCGTAGTCCTTATAGAAAAGATTACTCACATAACAATTTTTCTTTTCGATACACTAATGGAATATTTCACACGACTGCAAGCCCCGTAAAATAAAAACAAACACCCTGTACGATATACTGGCATATCTTGACATTTAATGATTTATGATGAAAATTTCTCATTTACATTGATGTTTATCCTTTTTCGCACATATTTTTCCGATTTTCAGACAAAAAAGTTATATTTTATGTTATAGAAAATTGCACGGAATCAAGCTGGAACATCTCTTTGTAGAATACAATTTAAAATATTCAAATTGAGAAAAACTGTAGATTCATTGAAACTCACTCAGGTGTAGTCCCTTAATTACTGTTTTTTCTGATTTTCTGGAAAATCGTATATCTCACGTTATAGACAATTATACGGTACCTATCTGTACTATTCCTTAATACAATGCCGTTTAAATCATCATCGGTTTTGAATACTCACTGAGCATACAGAAAAAAAGGGCCGACGAATTGATAACCTACTCCTTTTTGGAAGTCGGTTAAAAATTAGACTTTTTCTACCGACGCCTTCGCCAAAATGTGACATTAGCTATTCCATTTTAAATTAAATCTAGGTACTATGGTAAGTATTAAAAGGATTAATGACAACTAGTAGTCGCCCAATGGTCGAAATTAACGCTTTATGCTGAACTATTAAAGATAGTCTTCGCACGATGGTCTGAAAGAACATCACTCAATGTTTAGTCGGTCAAGGCCAGCTATGCAAGATTTCCAAGGAAAAATATGTGGAATAAAAATACATTTTATTCTAATATAGATGTGTAAGTACCAAACTTACGACAACAAATCAGTAGATGCATTGAATTTATTTATATTTTAAATAATATACATCTTAAAATGTCCATGAATGTTTATTTTACTTTTTTCAGCTATCTTATAATAAAACCCAGTATTACGCAGGAATGGGCCCATGTAATGTCAATGTAAAAATACATGAACAGAAAACAGTAAAAAGATTCGGCTTTTAAAGATTCAAAATGTTTGAGTGTTTAAGTTACGGCCACACTGGCAGGGTTTCACGGAGCGTTTTCTACGTTTTTTTCGAGTTCCCACATAGTAGGCCACACCAGCATGTTTTTCAGGCGCCTGAAATGCGGCCCTACCCTGGCCATACAGGCTGGTTACAGTCACTCGTGTGCCTTGTATGTGAGAACAGCTACCCAGAAATCCCTCTTCAAGACCAGATTTTTATAATTTATATGCCCAATGTTATAATTTTTTTGAATGGTGATGGGCTGATTAGGACTGCAAAATGTATATTTTCGTTCATGTATTGCCAGGATAAATAAAATTGTATAAATATAAAATTTATTCTGATGAAAACATGATTCATTGGTTAAAATTTAATCTTGAGGCCAAAAATTTTAAAATTTCGGGGGGTTGATTTCACTCTCGAGCTCCATGATGAAATAGAACACTAGAAATTAATGCCGCGTTTTTTCCCGCCAGTATGGCCACTCAAGGCTGCGTGAAATAACCTAGAAAAATGAAACCCACATCCTATCTTTCGGCGGCTAACCTTCAAGACGCGCCCGACATCGACCCTTTGGGAGGGAATTCACGCGGCGTTTGGCCTATCCGATTTGCAAAAGTAAAGTTTATTTTTTGCGTTCTTTCCTGCCGAAACGAGACATGAAATGCCGCAGATGAGGCCCTAGCCTTATGCTAGGCAATTACAAGAAAATGTAAAGTACAAAATTAATATATATTTATATTTATTTTATTATGAATTATTATTAAATTAATGTTTATTAAATATTTCCGGTCTAGCATATCGATTCAATAAAATCGAATTTGAAAAAGATGTTTTGTATTATTGTTTTAAATTAAATTTTTTCATTAGGTGTATTTACACGAATTCTTTGGCAATTTTGAGTTCTATTACTTCAAAAGTGCAACAAAATTTTTTAGTGGAAGGGGGGAAATTATCAACAATGCCTCAAATATTAAACAAAAAATTAATTGATAATCAATTTGAAAACTAGATTATCCTGAACTGTCTCCGTAACTTTGACGAGAAGTGTATATACCGTCTTCAGCGCCGTTGGTCGTTGTGTACTATATGCAGCATCGAGTAATCGTAAATTCCTCCTACGTGTTTTATAGCCAAGCCACTTTACAGCAGGAAGAAGATTTTAATTGAGATTGCCGTTTATTGCTTTCCATCAAGTAACTGTTAGAAGAGTCGCAGTACTCGTTCAATAAAGAGTTACGGAATTTTAGGAGTAATACAATTGAAAGGTTACCTACGAAATTATTACGTTTATTGGGAAGAACTCCAATTGAATTCTGACTAATGTTATAAAAGCGGATTCATGAAAAACAATTGGTGGCTGAAAGGTTTACTTGTTACTGAATGAACAAGTGCAATTATCAACAGACAATTATTAATGCAGATGCAAAACATTTGTAGAAATCAGTAAGATTACATTTGTATAAGTTGTAAGTAGGTATACAGGTTGATCGTGAAAATAATATATCACATCTTGCCAGGTAATTAATTAATTGTAAACAAACTCGTCTTCTAACATATAACTATTTGGGAAATAACACCACCAAATCACGAAAATTGCTGTATATTCCAAACGTTTCGGGGTCTAGGTCAGACCCCGTTGTCAATGGTTAAGAAACTATGAGTAAAAAAGGCACACTTCATAGTTTCTTAACCAGTGACAACGGGGTCTGACTTAGACCCCGAAATGTTTGGAATTTACAGCAATTTTCGTGACTTGTGGTGTTATTTCCCAAAAGTACCTAAACATTGAAAAATATTCCACAAATATCATTCAGAAAACAGCTAACTATTGTTAACAATTATTTAGAAGTATAGACTTTACAATACTTCACTTAACTCAAACTGTGGACCATGAGTGATTCACTTATTAGAACTATCTCAATGATCATCTCAAATGTCAATTAAATTTTACATTGTCTAAAAATGACAGATGTAAGTTAAGTTGGTCCACTTTCATGACATTCTCCACTTTTTTAGTTCTGTTTGACCCCACCGTAGCTTCCACCTCTGGACGGTGACAACTTGTAACTTGCCCCTAGCCCTTCGGGTATAGCGAAAGTAAAAATAAACAACAATTGAAATACAAAAATAATTGGTAGAACCCGACATTATCCGTTTTGTCTGAATCCAGTTGTATATGCTTTCAAGTAATCCGGATGCTTGTAGCTACCATGCGCATTCCTGTTAGTTCTTGAATCGTTAACAAGTTTTCCCGTAGTTGGCCTGAATAATCCTTTATTTTCTTAGTGAACCCTTGGACGCAATATGAGTGACACCGATTTTTCATGCTCAAAATCCTATATCTCCGAGCAAAATAGAGATATCCAAAAACATTTTATTTTAAATTGATACTTAATAAATATAAATTGAAGAAAAATTCAACAGGCTGTTATCACCTCCTATTTTTGAGGGTGAAAGAAAATAGAATAAAAAATACTTGCACCCTACTTAATATTTTTCATAAAACTCGTAAACACATTTCTATGAGTACAAATATTAGAGTATATTAAGCTCAGGTCGTGTAACAAGATAAAAAATTACAGTTTTTAATATTGACGAAATTACAAATTGTCATTCATGTTCTGCGGGGTTAATTAAGGGTCAACTTTAAAACAAAAGTGTTTACATATTTTTAATTTTCTCGGAGAGAACCGATTTTAAACTAATCAAACGATTTATCCTGTAGTACAGGGTGCCAACAGCCTTAGATATTGTTAAACAAAATTTAGGTTGGTGATAACCTGGTGTTATCACGTAGAAGGGATTTGTAAGCGAGTAGAGTAAGTTATGTGCTCATCCCAATCCCGTTGGTGACTGCCGACAACTTTGAATATAGATTATTTTCTTGAGACTTTTAATAACTTTAATATCCAACAAGTCTTTAGAATAACATTTGACTCCTCATTTCGGCCGAGAACAGAATGGGGTTCCAGTAGTATCCTAAAATGGCAAAATAACCTTGAACCATTGGCAATCATCAGCAACAATAATTATGTTACTCTTCGTGGTTCCTAGGAATGAGCGGAAGTAAATAGTATGTCTTTCAACAGGAATACCTGTTCAGAACACGCTTTCTTTATGTTTAAAAGAGACAGCCTTTATATATACAAACTCAATTGCTTGGAAAAAAACTCGCGAAACACTCGCTGTTTGACTAGCGGACAGTTAACAGCAAACTCGCTGTTCGACTCGCGTACAGTTTACATCAAGACCTCCCTAAACTCTCAGAGGGAAAACTTTACCCTATGTGCTCGCTATTGCAATCTCAACGAGCGTGTGCAACTATTACTCATTTATTGTAAACCCCCTAGTGAGTGCGCATTCCGCAACATTACAACATCACATTATAGACACTCTAGTTGTGCCAAAAAACCCAGGGTTAAGGCCGGCTATCCGCGCTGGAAGGTAGACAAATACATTGATGGCAGATTTCCCGGGCTTTTACTAGATCTAACTTGTAGACAAGGTAAGAGTTTTCTGGTGAAGGGCAATTGAGTTTTTTAGCCAAATAGAGCCAACCTCAAAACTACAGTCCACTTAAGCCCAATCAAAACAATACCCAATTAGTATTTTTTTTGGGGTCGTAAATGTACATATAACATTTACGGCACTATACTCTTACATGTTTGTCTTAGTTGTTTCATTTTGTACCTTCTTCAAGATGGAGCTTATCTTTCTCTTTATCTGTCAGCTAAAGATTTGTTTTTTTTTTCTATTGGCACTTTCCAAGATTGTGATCATTTTGCGGCTCGATATTTCTTTCTATCCAAATTTGTCTGCACCTTTGTTCTTCTGAGGTAGTTCATTGTGTACTCATTTTTACAGTTTAATAGCCATTTGCTAGGGTTATAATGTGTCAGCTGGAAATACGTTTCTCCATAGTCGAGTTGGGTTTTATGACTGTTTTCAGTGAGCCTGCTCATTTCGTTCAGCTCACCAGCTCAGTGTAGTTCACTGCTCAAATTAATATTAAAGTTTTGCTGAGTCATAATTTCCATACAAATAAAAAAAATTGTATTACTTTCTTCTTTGAGTTCAAGCTAACACGAGTTGTTTCCTTCTTGTTCTCATAAGTTCTTATCCCCGTCTCTGATATGAGGTGGACCAAAGACTATCCATCCTTCTGGAGTAGGAAAACATTTCTTGGGACTGGGCTCCAGGTTTGCTTTGTTACATATGCAAATACTTCCTCAATATCCTTTCGATGATTTTCAAACGTGCGGCTAGTAAATAAAATATATTCTAGAACAAAAATCGTCATTTATATTAGTTCATTTAAATTACATTAGCCTTTCAAATACGATACGAGTATCGTATAACCCAAAAGGCCTGTAATAATTAATTATTATTAATTAATTATTATTAATTAATAATTAATATTAATTATTAATTAATTGTTCTTGTCCTTTTTGCCATATCTTCCAATAAATGTTGCAATATTTAATATCCTAAAGATACGAGATGCTAGTCAACTGACTATTAGATATCGAACCGCCAGTCCAAAAATTAGATCAAGATCTTTACAGACGTTAGGACGAACTCAATTACAAATATACAATAATATTAGATCAGATAATCTGATGATCTGGGATGAACTAATAGACATTTATAAGAATTTATAAGCTCATTTCTGAAATCATTTTTATGTCATCGATATTTTGTAATTTTGAATTTATTTGATTGATGCCTGGTCTATAAAAAATTCTTTTAATTAAATGTGCTAAAATAAATGAAACAGTCTCTATTTATCTGTCCAATACACCATATATTTCCAATCTGTTCTATAAGTGGATGTTTTAACGCTCAAACTTTATAAGAAACATCAATAAAAATGAACGTATAAAACGACTTGCGTAAAGTAAAACATTGATGTCAAATAGGTTGTCTGGCATAATGGTCTACTGATGAGCCTTGAAATGAGTTTTCCCCATCCTCAGGCATGAGACACTTTCCACAAGAGATAAATTCTGTTTGAGATGCTCAATAGAGCTCGTCCTTAAAGAGCTACTTTATCACGAGGGCGAGTAATCTGGAAAAAAATTAAAAGTGTCCTTGATATAATAACATTATGAGATTACTTATGTTTCTGCTTGTTTGAAAAAAAAAAAAAACGGGAAAAGTTTAATATACAAACAGAATTATAATTATATAATTTGCAATAGTAATCATTTATTAAATAAAACTATTACCATTGTTTAAGTACTCGGAGTTAATAAAACTATTTACCAATGTAAATCTTTCTATACCTGACATGTTGTAATTGCTACTAGATATCCCACAGTGGCGTCCGCATATATTGCTAAGTGTATATTGCTTTACCCCTTGCTGTTTCATGTATTTAATAATTTATGTAGATAGGACCAAGGATGTGCTTGAGGTGGTAATTGTCGAGTATTTGCAGTTGTCCTTATACAGAGAGGCTCAAAAATTAATCAAAAACTTACACAAATCTAAAACTTTTTTGAAGGATTATTTCATCTCAGTTTCCCAATTTTAAAAATCATTGATTTCAAACCCTGGGTTATGGTATTAACTTGATATTTTCATGTTTAAATTTTCACAATTATTTCTAGTTGAGACTTTTAGGGTCTGCTGAGATAATAATGAATTGAAGTAAAATTACATTTTGTTAAGACACTTATTTGTGAAAAAAGAAGTAAAAAGTTAAAAATAAATCCATTCTAACAGGAAATATGCCCTTGTCTTCATTTTAACTTTGAATATCAACAAAAGTTTTATAGCTGATTTATAAAACTTGATATTAATCATTTAATACTAGCAACTACCCGCCACTTCGCGGAAATAAATCCGAAGGATAAAAAATGTGACAAGTTAGGAAATTATCCTGTAATGCTCCAGCAAACATAAAAAAATCATTTGTTTGTATTAGTTGGCCTGTTTGGTTTGAGCAAAGGATGAAGTTGGCCTATCTACTTCAGACAGATTTTTATTTTATTTTTTTGACATTTTTTACTTTTTAGATGTTTTAGATATTGCAGCCTTGTTAATATTCAATATTTTTTTATATTTTCTACAAAATTTTGTTCTTGTAGATATTTTTGAGGCTTTTGACATTTTAGGTTTTGCAAAATTGAATCGAGTTTGGCGTTACTTAGTGAAAGTTGAAATTCATGACGCATTTGTAATACAAGTATTTATACTTACATGTTATCCAAACAAATATGTGACATTGTTTCTCTGTCACTGCAGCTTTTTTAGACAGTGAGATAAATTACAACGAAAAAGTTTAAATATGATATTAAAACTTCTCGTAATTTTATCTAATTGTCTAAAGAAGCGGCATTATCATTATTTTAGTTTTATTGTGGGTCTCTTATGTTTTGATAATTTTTAGATTTTTGACATAATTTTGTTATTTTCGACATTTTTTACAATAGGCTTTTTCGACGTTTTATACTTTTTATATTTTTGTTATTTTTGATATTTACGTCATATTGTGTATTTCTTAATTTCTGAAATTTTTGACATGGTAGGTATTTTTAATATTTTCGGCATTGCAGATAATTATTGTTTTTATAATTTGATACTTTTCATAATTCTGAAAAGCAGATACATATTTCCTTTGCTATAAAAATCAGGCGTGACTTTTTCGAAAAATTTCCCTACGGTGTAGACAGAACATGGTCTACCAGCTCAGCTACTCGTAATCGAAATTTGTGTGTTACATCATAATTAACATTTATAGTAGATAATTAAAAACCTTTTCTGTTTTTGAGGTCTCTTGAAAATTATCTTATAAAGGTCCTCAACTGAGTCTTTGTTGACACAATACAAACAGTTATAGCGCATGATATAAACTAGTGGTCGCCCAGTGGTCGAAATTCGAACCTATTTCATTAAATTGTAAAAAGTATATTTTTATAAGAAACAGAGTTGTGGAGAAATGGGAGAAGCAGATGTAATGACCAAAATTGTCCACTCATATTGAAATATCGGTATTCGAATTTTTGACAAATGAATGATCCCCCAAATTTTTGGCTGGAACCGCTCCTGGCAATATATTCGATATGATATTTGGAAGATTGTTCTTTGCAACCTAAAAGTTTTCGTCATTTGCGGTTTCAATCAAGTTCAGAAATATTAAAGAAAAGAGGCCCAACAACCCTAGGAGAACTTAAATATGTCATACATTCTTTATTGTGGGCTGTCTGACAATTTTTTACACAACACCTTCGGGAAAGTTGTGATAATAATATATTAATAAAATAATTAAACTCACATTAAAAACAGAATATCTAATATGAAAGTTACTGCAACGCGTCCGAAAAATCAATACTGATCTACTACATTGACTATTTTACCACTAAAGAATAACAACGTTTGCATGCCACTTCCAGAAGTACATGCTCTAAGAATATATCTAACGATCGCTCTATAAATAATTACCCCATGTTTTGAGTTTTGACGATCAGGCGGCGGCGGCGGCACTGACAGTCGTTTGGCCTTGACAGTATGGATGTAAGTAATGAATTTTTATTATATTTTATTTAATGAATGAACCAATATTATAAAGCACTCTGCAATGTATGTCATCAGTAGCTACTAAACAAAACAAAAATGAAGAAAATCGGTTGAGAGACAGAGGAGAGAATGGTGCCTATTCGTTTTGTCTTTGCCTATTTATATATAGAATAGTTGCTTTTCTTTAAAATCGTAACATGTTGCATTGGTCGGTATATTCCCAAAGTTAAACGTCATCTCATTCACAATTTGAATAACTGCCATATTTTTAAGATGATGTCCAGTTTGCATCAAAATAGCCAAAATAGCCAGATAAAGATACCAGATTTTAGATCAATTTATAAGTTCTTGGAAAGAAAAAGTGTCATCAAAATCGGTTCAGTAGTTTTTACGTGATGCTTGAACAAACAGATGCAACAATTTTATATATGTACAATTGAAGTTCTTACTCGTAAATAATAAAAATATGCTTTTAGTGTAAGGTAATCAGCCACTTTCACAAGATTAAAATTTTATTATTAGATTATAACATAAAGGCAAAAAATGTGTGATCATTTAATTTTTAATTCATACCATTATCGAAATCACTCGATATACGTACGAACAATCGATTATTCAAATCATTCGATTCCCATCTCTACTCCCAAGGGTATCCACCAATACCAAAGTCCATTATTTTCAAGTGCTTATTTTTGTTCGTTTAATTTAAAAACGCTGAGTGAAGAAGAATTTGTGGAATACAATTCTTACAAATTTTTCTCCAATACCTAACAATAACAAATTATTTGAATATTTGTCAAATCTATGATAACTGAGATGATCGACATTATTATTTTAGATATAAAGTTAATTTGAAAGCTTTCAACATTATGTGATTTTCACTTCTTTGTTATGACATTTAAGCCCAAAGGCCACATATATTGTTAAAAACATTGATGTGTAAAAATGATACTATAGAAATTGGTAGTTAAATATCCATTTTAGAGCTTTCGAGGGAAATAAAGCGTCTGATTAAAATTAGCCAAGTCATAAGGAGATCCACACACTATAAATATAACATTTTAAATGTTCGAGTATTCCATTATCGATAATTACATTAATAATATTGTATTTTTATACCCCATAAAAATACCACTAAAATTGATCAGCTATAAAATATTTAGTGCCCACTTTAACTCGTATTCCATTCGATAAGGAGAACTCTACTTGATATAAAAGTGTACGTTTTTACTTAATTTCTGTGTGTGTGTATGTTTGGGAAATATCAGTTTGAGTGTCCTGTTTATTATTTAGGAACGTTGAATAACAAGTTTTTCGAAAAAATAATAAATAAATTTACATTTTTGCGACAAATAACGTTTCATTTGCTGTTTTGTTTTGGGAATATTCATAGTACAGTTTAGTTATTTGGTTTTAAAGATTGTTCAAGTTTTTAATCAACTTCCAAAAAGGATGTATGCTCAGTGATTATTCAAAAACGGCTTGGGCAATTTTGATGATTTAAACATTATATTAAGGAAAAATTTCCAGAAAATCAGAAAAAACAGTGATTACGGGACTACACTTCAGTGAATTTCAATAAAACTACACTGTTTTCTGTAAAACGGCTCGATCAATTTGAATATTTTAAATTGTATTCAACAAAGAAATGTCTCAGCTTAATTCCGTATGATTTTCGATAACGTAATACATACCGTTTTTCTGAAAGTCGGAAAAATATGTGCAAAAAACGGTAAACATCAATGTAAATGTCAAATTTTCATCATAAATATCTAGTGTAAAAATACAGGTTTGCAACCTAACATCAAACCTTTATTTTAAACACTCAACGCCGTTTCAACAACTCTAAGTTGTCATCATCAAGGAGTAAACCAAACTGATAAAATGTTTAGTATAGAGATGTTTGATTTCTCAATCTAGCCATTTTATTTTTGCATAGTTTTCAATTTTTTTAGATGCTACTGAATTATTAGAAACTGTTACTTGAATAAATTTTGGAAAGACTGATTTATTTTTGCAAGACTAGAAACCAAATATCTCGACCCATAAGTATAATTTTAGTTGAATACTTACAGTACCAATTTTGTTCCTTTGACCTGGTAGCCATCTTCTAAGGGAAAGGTGTGGAACCTTTGGTATGTTACAAATGTAAATTTTGTACTGTAAGTATTCTACTAAAATTATACTTATTGGTGGAGATATTTGGTTTCTAAAGTCTTGCAGAAATAAATCAATCTTTCCAAAATTTATTCAAGTAAAAGTTTCTAATAATTTTGTAGCATCTAAAAAAATTGAAAACTATGCAATAATAAAATGGCTAGATTTAGAAATCAAACATCTCTATACTAAAGGTTTTCTGTTGAGTATTTAAAATAAAGGTTTGGTGATAGGGTGCAAAACTGTATTTTTACATTTGTGACACACCAAAGGTTCCAAAGCTTTTCCATTAATAAATATTTAGGTAAAATATAAATAATATCGTACAGGCTGTTTGTAACGGTTTTCATTTTAGGGAGCTAAGAGTCGAGTGAAATGGCACAAAATATTCCATTAGTGCCTCGAAATGAAAATTGATAGGTATCTTTTTTATACGGTATAGAGTGGTAGGTGTGTGTGTGCATCGAAATTCAAGCAAGAAGCAATGTGCGCAGTTGAAATATAGGGCGAAGTAAAATTACAGTTACACATGTGGGTTCAAAAAATCTTAGTAGTAGTAAATGTAAAATTGGGTGATACATAAGCATTTGCTTATATAGGATGATTGAAATATAAGTTGGAATAGAATTTAAGTTATACAGGGTGCTTCAAAAAATGTTGTATTGAGTGATACATAAGCAGTTGCGTATACAAGGTGGTTGAAATAAGAGTGAAGTAAAACTATACTTACTACAGAGTGGATCAAAAAAAGTTAAACAAATTGTTAAATAAGCATATGCAGTAAGGATATTGGAGTTATGGGGCGGAGTGTTCAAAACCTGCAGTTGCATACGCAGGATGGTTGAAATATAAAGAGGAGTGGAATTATAGTTATACAGGGTGGTTAAAAAATGTTATAAATTGTGGAATATAAGTAGTTGCTTATACTTGACATATGGGGCGAAGTAAAGTTGTAGGTATACAAGGTCATTTAAACAATACAAAAATAGAAACAGTCAAGTTGTTGGAGAGGATTAATACTTATACAGGGCGATTGCAACAGTATGTGGAGTCGAACTATAGTACCACAGGTTGGTTCAGAAAGTGATAGACAAATAATTTATATTGGGTGAATAACACACAGAAACATATATAAGGTGGTTGCAATATAGGGTGAAATAAAGTTGCACTTATAAAAAATGACACCGCTTTTTTTTAGCAAAATAAACACTAAAAAAGTATGCAACTCAGTTGATTTGTGGTGACTTGAGCCCCCCTCCCCCGGATCCGCCATGCCTGGAAGCATGTAACTGAAGGTGACCAGTCAGTCTAGATGATGAAGAGTCGTCCTTTGTCAGTTTGTACTATGGGTAATTGGTTTGGGAAGTTTTCTTTTAGGGGAGGATCTCCTAGCAGGAATTATTCCAGGAAATGTCCTGCGAAAAAGGTGTCACTTGAGTTGAGAAATTCTGAGGAGAACTAGGGAATAGGAAGTTCAATCTAGGTAGGAGAAAATATTGTTTGTACATTACATGCGAAGTTGATATATTTTTGCGTCCTTGTCCTCGCACTATTGGCTCACCCTGTCTATACAGGTTTACTTCGAACTGAAATCATTATGTTCGGTGAAATATACCGACCTTTGTCAATAAATTTTGTTACATCTCGAATATCAATTAAAATATCTTATTAAAAAGATGTAATAAAAGTTGTTTATTATTTGGAGAAATTTAACAGTTCGTGACACTGATCCCCCATCATTGACAGTTTATTGGCAACCAATAATGTTAGGGTGTATAATCATTAATTTCTTCAGAAGGTTCTTCTGGTTTGGCAAAAGTTAGTTGTGAGCTCCTGCCTTATCCAATAATGGGCTGCTGCTAACCCAGTACTATCATGTAAAGTAACTTTGTATGCCAGCATGAATACAAGTTTGCGCTTATACTAATCCTATAGGTCACTGCTGATTACTTTAACGCAGTGTTGAACATTTTATGATGCAAAGAAGTGGCTTTGGTTTTCTTGATCAACAATCAAATCGGCTAAACAACTGTTTCACTAAAACAGTTGCTACACTTGTTGGTTTCGGTTAATCGTCTTGCTGTTTATTTTCTACCCTACTCAATTTTTGAGTCCCTTACATCACATATTTGACAATATGGTCTAACAACTTCGTAATATTTTATCCAATAGAAGTGTTGTAGTATGACAGTTCCCGGAAAGGTTCCCAGAGTTCTTTTCAAAATCTTGGTTAATATAACTACATGCTTAATGAATATGATGCGTTACTTTCATCCATATTTACTGTAAATACGTATATAAGATAATAAAACTCCATATTTCATATAAATTCCAGTGTGGGAGATAATTAATTAGTTACACAGGCAATTTAGAACTATGTTTTGTTATATATTACTTAGTTACTTTATTATTTTGATTTAAATAGCATAATTTTCTCATTTATATTTGCAGTAAAGCCACAAAGAGGCATGTACTTCATAAAGTTGTCCTTAATTTGATACGAAATAACAATAAATACTGTTTACTTTTTGCTAAACCGCATTAGTGGAATACACGTTAACGATGCCATTACTATACTAGGACTTCCTTCGCAATGAAGTCCCAGTGCACAATTTAGATCGATTGAGGTTCAGTGAAATGAAATACTTACTCGTATCCTTTCTTCTGAAGAAGTCCTTTCATGGTATTTGAAACTTCAGTCGCGTAAACATTTTCAAATAATGGTGCAATATGTTTAGTAACTTCTCCATCTCCAGCACCTAAATCTAGTAGCGTCCCGGATTTCCAATTTTCATCAACCCTTAGTAATTTTCTAAACTGTGCTTGGGAGACAACGAACATAGATCCACGTTGCAGCCACCTGAAACATAAAAGTATTTATTAGTTCTGTACGACATTCGATATACAACCTATTATATTCGAGTGCCTCTAAATCTGATACTTGTTGGAAATTCTCTTTTATTAATAATAATTAATTCTCTTTAATTAATAATAAACTTTGTAGCAAATCTGAGTCGTACGCCAAATCTAGATGTCACAAATGTTAAAACAGTTTATTTCTGTATATCCTATATTGGAACATTGTCAATTTCCTACAATGCGCAATATCTTTCTAACCGTTCAGGACATGTTTGATGGAAAAAATTTGTGACCTCTGCAGAATAGTATATATAGTTGCTTGATTAATGGAGAAAAGCCAATTTCAAAAACCTCAAGTTTATAAAAATCGGTTAAGCCAAACCAGGATGACGACCGTTTGTTTTTAACAAGTTTTCCACTCACCCCCACCGTTCACTTGATAAGAAACCAAATACTTCTAATAAAAAGTTTGCGGAATGTTTCTAAAATTTTGTAGAAACTGAGCGATTTTCACTTTAGGCCCTCTAGGGCTCGTCGTAAAACACTAAATAATTTCCAGGTTTTTCTCGTGACCACTTTAGTTTAAAACATTTTTTCCCCAAACCTGTAATACGAGCTGTTTCTGCGATATAGATTGTGGCCATTCTTATTTGCCCACTCTGTACAACTGAACGTTTTTCTGTACATTCTTTTAGCTTTTTGTAATACAAAGGAATTGGTCACTTTGAGAGAGTGCGATGAAACCTGAAAAACAGATATTTTTACAACGGTTAAGGATGGAGAAGAAAGCGTTGAAGACAATGGAATTTAACCAGTAATGCAGTTGAGCAGCTGACAGTTAATGACTTCAGCTTGAAGAACTTGAGAGCCATAACGATATTGAAGGGACAAATTGATCTTGTAGCATAGCAACCTTCCTCGTTCAAGCTACAAAAGACACACAAAAATCCGAACTCGAAAGAAAATTTTTTAAATTATGTTTTTTTATTTTTTTTTAAATATTAACTTATATAATTTTGATTTTCATTTGTTTTTTTAAACTTGAATATATTTTTAGGGAATATCAAAATTATTTTACACTAAACAATCTTGTCCAAATTAACCTCGGAGCGTATACTTCTGGAGGTAGCCTGGAATATACAAATATCGTGACAAGACTAGAAAGGGAAGACAATAGAGAGAGCAAGAGGCTATTTCACTCGATTGGGAGTTGCTTCCAATGAATTACGTCCAGTATTAGCCCAGGTCATTTACGAAAATACGTGACAAAATTATAATAGTAGAACAAAACCGCCATCAACTTGTTCTAATGATAAATCATGACTAATTGACATAAAATTCAACAATTTTTTATCGAAGCGTTTTTGTTTTTTTTACAAAAAAAATTCAAAAAATCGGTAACAATTTAGTTTTTTACCTTTTACACAAAATGCACCTATGAAACCGTGTTTGCTACTATGGGCAATGTTAAAGAGAAATGAAAAACCTACAAAATGAGCTACTATAAGCTCAACTTCGTTAATTGGTTTCTTAGATAATGGAATCTTTATCCAAAATTCCAAAAAAATAAATAATCCCTTATACATTTGTTTATTTTATAGATAAAACATTCTTATTAACTGAAGCGATAGATCTTCTCATACCTAATTCATGTTCTAAAAATAAAAACTGTTGCCCCGGTAGTTTTTGCAAAATTTTAGTCAATCCTATGGAAGACATATTACCTCACTAGATGACCGTGTCATTATGTCTAACCATTGACAACGGGGTTATATAACAAAGTCGAACATATGAGCGTCACATAAAATTCTGAAGATCTCCCTTTTAAATTCTTCCAATTAGAAAAGAACTTTATGATTATATGATCTTTAGAAGTTTCTGTGCTACCCTGTATATTACAAATAAAATTCTCTTAGTTACGTCAGAAATCAAATAATACATATTGTCAAATATTTTAATTTACATCTTAGAATTGTGCCTTTTTTATCCAAGTTTCTTAACCATTGAAAACGGGGTCTGACCTAGACCCCGAAACGTTTGGAATATACAGCAAATTTTCTTAACTGTGGTGTTATTTCCCAAGAAGTACTTAGACATTGAAAAATATGCCACAAATATCATTTAGGAAATAACATGTCATTATGAATAAACTACCGTTGGAAAGTAGAAGAATTGATCTAGAGATCCATCCATCATCTCACTTTTCTAAAATTTAAAGTATAAATACATATAAATATTGAATATATTTGCCCATTCCATAAAAAATTATTTGGACTCGTCCAGAAAAATTATAGAGAATGGTCAATTATTGTCAGTATTTATATGTATTTATACTTTAAATTTCAAAATCAACTCTTCTACTTTTCATCGGTGGTTTCTTTATAATGATAGGGTCATCCAGTGAGGTAATATGGCCTTTCAAAAAAATATGTCTTCCATAGGATTGACTTTAATTTTGCAAAAACCACCGGGGCTACAGTATTTATTTTAGAGCATGAATTGGGTATGAGACTACCCTTTCA
Source organism: Octodonta nipae (assembly GCA_034190945.1). Lineage (NCBI taxonomy): Eukaryota > Metazoa > Arthropoda > Insecta > Coleoptera > Chrysomelidae > Octodonta > Octodonta nipae. Next base: position 23,169,402 of record CM067224.1, read on the forward strand.
GTTAATAAGAATGTTTCAGCTATAAAATAAAAAAATATATAAACGATTATTATTTTTTCGAATTTCGGGTAAACATTTCATTATCTAAGAAACCAATTAACAAAATTGAGCGTATAGTAGCTCATTTTGCAGGTTTTTCATTTCTATTCAACATTGCCCATAGTAGCAAACTCGATTCCATAGGTGGATTTCGTGTAAAAAGTAAAAAACTAAATTGTTACCGATTTTTTTTTGTAAAAAAAACCAAAACGCATCTATAAAAAATGTTGAATTTTATGTCCATTAGTTATGTTTTATCATTAGAACACATTGATGTTGGATTTATTCTACTATTAATTATGTCACCAAAAGTGCTTTTTCTTCGTAAATGACCTGAGTCATTGGCTGCATCCACCCACCAAGTCAGATGACATGATGCTCTTCTTACTGCCATTTCTTTCTAGTATTGACACGATCTTTGTGCATTGCCGGCTACCTTCAGAACAGATTTTAGATTTAATGACTGACAATAGTCAAACTGTCAAATTTCAAACTCTGGCAGGTTTAAGCTTTGTAATTTACAGGAAATGCTATAAATGTTTAGAAAAAAACGATATTGGTGTATTTGATATGTGGGGTCCTCAAGTTCATTAGAAAAGATGAGCGTTATCATTGACAGTTGTAAAATTCCAAACTCTGCAAGTTTCAGAATTCTAATATTACTTTTTATTCTGATTATATACAGGATTTTTCATAATGGTTTTAGGAAACTAACCATGTTAGAAAGTGATTCGGATTTGGGGAATTTTAACAATGCTGTTTCTAACTAAAATAATTTCGACTTGCTGCCACTTTCAGTTATTCCGGAAGTTGACTATCACTTTGTTATTCTAAGTGGAATGCATATTTTTAAAGATGAATTCGTATAAAGCTCAAAGATGTAAGTTTGTATGATTACCAGGAATAGTTTCGGAGATAATTTAATATATAGGAAAAAAATCTACACGGCTACCTAAAATATAAAAATTCATATCTAAAAATTTAGTTAAAAAGAGTAATCTGGATATATCTACCCCGAAATTTCCAAATCTACAAATGTTTAGTTGTTCAAAAACGCCGACGTACCATCTCGCTTGAAGGACTATCTAAATTATATGGGTTGATACCTCTTGAAACGTCTATATTTACTTCTAACTAGAGATTGGTCAATTCAATTGTAGATATGTAAAGTGTAACTGAGTATGAATGTGAAATATACTTCCTAGTCTAAGTTATTCCATGTTTTGATAATTTTTAATCTTCCTTTTTCACTATAGGCTTTTCGATAATGTATATATATTACAAAAGGTAACTGTTTATTAGGGTATTGAACAATTTGTACTGTTTCCGTTAAGAACGTAAGAAAATAATAAATAACGCAGATGTTTAACAATGATTTCATATCAATTTCGTGTAATGTTGTTGGTAGAAGACCAATAATTGGTAATCTAGGAATTCCTGTACAAAACATCGCACCCAAATCACCCATTACTCTTGCCAGCATCGGTAATAGCGATACCCGCAATAAGTATACCTAAGGGCCAACCCCAAGGAGATCATGTATTTATACGCATTCGGTCGATCGTTACCCAGGATTTTCGCCCGTGGTTTTTAATCGCCGCCTTTCAAAAGGCATGAGGGTGGGAAATTATACGTAAACGCCGCCAGATCCACGCTCGATAACTGATTTATATACAATCGGATTCGCTCTGAAAACTGATGCATTAAAGTATTATTGCTATATATCAAAATTATATATTATATACGACGCATGTGTATGTGTGTTGATGATCGGACTGTGAAGACTTATTTTTCTGCTTTCCTGGGTTGTAAATCGACGTGCGGCTTGTAGCGCTTGCCTTGTAACTCACACCCACTATTTTATGTTGTATGCTGTTTCAGAATAATGGGTTACAAGCTTTTTGCACTGATTTATTGGCCTATCTTAAATTGGCAAATTACGATATCGAGGATTTCTCTCAATTACTTCCTTGTGATATACCGATGTTTCGTTTATAACTAAAGATAGAATGGAGCAGTTGCTTCCGATTGTTTTGTTATTGTTTGGTGTTTTCCTGTGAGAAAAACATGTCGAGGTGAATGATAAACAGGTTTACAAGAAAGGTGTAGGTGTATGTATGAGTACAATTCTAATTTTATTCATTTTTAGACTGTAGTGTGGGTAAAGATCCGTAACATACAACGCAATTGTAAAAATAAACAAGACATTTGCCTTCAACTAACAACTCTATAGATAATTGTTTCACTTCACTGGACATCCAGTAGATTGCAAAAAGTTAAAAACTGTGTAAATTAGAAATTGAAGAATAATAAAAAATATAAAGCCAGTATATAGAACTACACTGTACCAAACCACGACAGATTTTAAATTAGTTTTGTCAAGTACGACTTGGACTCGCATATTAAGAGTTCCGTACCATCTTTGAGATTTATTAATTTTCTAATTTGGTCCCAAAATCATGATTACGATTTTCTCTTTAATTATCATCAATAAACGTTTAGTAAAGTCCAACATTTTCTTTCTTCTAAATTTTAGATCAAAATTTAATGATTCGAAAGAAATTATCTCAAAAATTCAAGTAAAATATTTTTGTATTTCCCCCGCCCACTAAGTTAAATGAAAAAGACTTTGACTATTCTGTAAATAATCTGATAAAGTCATAACTGTCATTAATGGAGTAACATTAATCCACAGTTATATAGAAAGACTTATTCTAAGCGAACTCTAATGCTAAATGAGTGTTCAGGAATCCTAGTGATCATATCATAGGACTTTAAATGGAGATTAAATATTTACTTGCAAATCTAAGAATAATTTAAATTGAAAATAATCGGTTTCCTGATAGATGGATTGGAAGACGAGGTGCTATCGAGCTCCCAGCTAGGTCGCCCGATATGACCCCCGTGGATTTTTGTTTTTGGGGGCATTTTAGACCCGCATGTACGCTACTCCTCCAACGTAACTGGATGATCTGGGACCAAGAAAAATGTGGCCGACTAGTCCAGATGTTTTTCTAATGTTTTCAATGAATTTGAGGCACGATTATATCAAGTAAAATATTCTTGTATTTCCTTCGCCTCCAAAATTGATATAAGGACCTGCAAACTTTACCTGGGTCCTGTACAGTGGCGGCTGGTGAGTTATGAAACTGGTGGTGCACTTTACTGGTCAAATATTGGGATTCAAAGATCCAACAAAACAAACCATAGCTTTGCTAATACTGCATTTATTTTTTATTAACTAAAATTCGTCGACTTTTTTCGAAAGCGAAATGTTCAATGACCTTTTTATTAAAGATTGGCATTGATTGAATATATTTTTTCAATACTAAGCACAGAAAGAGCATTTAGCCAGCCCTGAGACATCGTACTTCTAAGAAACGTTTTAATTCTTCACTCCAGTTTCCGTCCAAATTGATTCCCCGCCATAAATAATGTAAGGAAAACAAAATAATGTATTGATGCGATCACATCCATACAACCATTTCTTTTTATTCTAAATTTCACTTTTATAATTTGGTGTAAATACTTTATTTCATTTTGCACCTTTGTTTTCAATTAAGATATGGCTTAGGTGGACCAGCCAATTTTATATCTAATTTGTTTTGAAACGATTTATTATTGTTTTTAATACAGTCAATGTTAAAGTTGATACTCATTTTCATAGTTATGTAAACACCAGCATGACGGGATGACGCCACATTTTGCAATCAATGTTCGAGTTGATCTTAATTAAACATACGGTACTCATTTTTTTTTCTTTGGGAATAACATCACATAAACTTGTAAGTCTGTATATTTCAAAAGTCTAAACGTTTCCAGGTCTAAATCAGACCCCGTTTGCAATGGTATTATACAAAATGAACAAGAACGTCGTTTTTCACTAGGTATTAATTTATTAGCAGTTATTTTAATTATTTATTAACTGTTTCAGAAAATATGGTTTGTCAATTTTCTTTACCTTTTATATGAACTTTTTTTTCTAATTTTTGGACGACATATCCCAGTCCAGTTTTGAAACATATTTTTTATATACCTTGTATTATCACATATTTTGTACATTTTTCTAGATTGTCGTGTTGCACTTTGATACAGTTACAAACTAGATTTCTACTTATCTTTTTTCAAATTGGACTGGTAACACAAAATCAGAATGAACAGGTAAACTAATCTGGGAGCTGCTCAACAATCATTTGGAAATGACCGAAATTTTTCCAGGCACATTTTTAATAAGGACCAAAAAATTATGAATTCGATGGAGGTATATGTTACTTTCACTGAGAATAATATTTACTATTGGTCGCCCAGTAGTCGAAATTCGACCCTATATCATGAAATTGTAAAAAGTTTATTTTTATAAGAAACAAAGTTGTGGAGAAATCGGAGAAGTAGATGTAATGACCAAAATTGTTCAGTCATATTGACAAATGTGTTGAAATAAAAAGAAAATAAAAATGTAATCAAATATCGGTATTCGAAATATTTTTGTCAAATGAATGACCCCCGAGTTTTTGACTGGAACCGCTCCCGGCAAAATGTTCCATATAATAATTGGAAAATTGTTCTTTGCAACCTAAAAGTTTTCGTCATTTGCGGTTTCCATCAAGTTCAGGAATATTAAAGAAAAGAGAGGTCCAACAACCCTAGGAAAACTTAAATATTTAATACATTGCCTATTGTCCGCTGTCTGACAAATTTTTACACAACACCTTTTAAATTCCTATTAAAAACAGAATATTTAATATGAAAGTTACTGCAATGCGTCCGAAAAATCAATACTGAATCTACTATATTGACTATTTTACCACTAAACAATAACAACGCTTTATGCTGAACTATCCAAGATAGTCTTCCCATGATGGTCTGAAAGAGCGTTAGCCTGTCACTGTCAACCAATCTAATCATAGAGCTTGTACATCCTGGCGGTAGCCAGCAATGCACAAATATTGTGCCAAGGCTAGAAAGAGAGGTCAAAAGGCTATTTCACTCGATTAAGAGCTGCTCCAAAGAGCCATGTTCGGTATGTAGTTCATTGGCTGCATCTCCCAATCGACTGGAGTCTCTTGCTCCCTCTATTGCCCTCTATTTTTACTCTTGGTACATTTGTGTATTGCATGCTACCTCCAGAAGTACATGCTCTAAGATTATAACAGCATCTAACGCTCGCTCCCTCCATATATAATTACTCAATGTTTTGAGTTTTGACCATTTGGCGGCACTTTCAGTATTATTTGTTTGGCGTTGACAGTATGGACGTAAATAATGATTTTTTTATTATGTTTTATTTAATGAATGAACCAATATTATAAATTAATATTAGCATTCTGCACTGAAGTTCGTCGGTAGCCACTAAACAAAACAAAAATAAAGAAAATGGGTTGAGAGACAGAGGAGAAAATGGTACCTAACCGTTTTGTCTTTGCCTAATTATATATAGATTTATAATTTTTTGCTTTATTTTTTTCTCATTAAGTTCTGGTTTAAAATAGGTAACACATGGGTTTGATGATTTAAAAGAATGTTTTTTTCCATTATCAAATTAAAGATGTTGTATAATCTATGATATTGAAGGAATTAAAAAATAATGCAATCAAATATGCATAATATCCGATTGCTCACATAAATATTATAACAGACAATTAAATAATCAACGGAGCTGGAACGGGAGGGTTGAAACGGAAAGATCGAAAGCGAGCGGAAACCTCGTGAAAATAATACGAAATATGGGAAGGAAAATAGTTTAATAAGAAAGAGGAAAATGGAGCTCCAGCCGCTATACACCCCGCTATTCTCCGACCCCCCTTTCTCTTCGCCTCCACCTCATTCCTTCAATCATTTTCAATATGAAATTTTTATGTATTGATCGTGTTTTTAGGCTGCATGAGAGCCGTGGCTTGATTGGAGAGCAAGGGGGTGAAACACCACAGCAGCGTCCTCCCTTGGCTGTCACCTTCCGATGCCGGACATAGCGGTCCAATGGATTTTTAATGTTATTACACACACAAAGGATCTTCTTTCGGAAGGATATATGATGACAAAAAGAATCCCTAAATGGAATCCAAGATTTATAATGGGTTTTTTAAGTTATGTGTATGAAATTATGGATATTCGATATCTGAGGGACATGTGGAGAAAAGCTTTTAATTTTGGGTTACTTGATGTGAAATCGATAGATGTTGTCGAGAAAAACACATAATGACGCTGGGGGCAGAGTTTTTTTTTGTTTTCGGTTTATTTATAGAGAACAACCACAAAATGTTCGTATTTATTTTATTCCAAATCGATTTATCGGCAATCAGTAATCAAGGAAAGACTATTTATTTGTTTTTTTAAATAAATTGAATAGATACTGAAAACGTAATATTATATGTTGGACAATATACCCTAGTCATAATAGTAATCGCACATTTAAATGTTTGTTGAAGCGAAAGCTTCTTATCAGGGGCCCACATTTACACATATGAAAATAGATGAGCAAGGGAATGAATTGGACAACTTCAGATTTCATTAGTTTCGACACTGACACCAACACTACACACTGCCTCGATCTTGAAATGTACATCTAATTTAGTTCTCTGTGTAAAAAAACAGGGGCCAGGTAATATTTTAAGAGTCTCTTCTTTCCTAGAAAATCAAATAATATATAGAAAATAAATTAATATACAATACCTGCACAAAATTTGCTGTTCGTTCTAATAAAAACTCCAATTCTCTCTTGGCGATACATTAAATTAGAGACTTGACATACGTCAGACATCAGAAAGAAACTTGCCATTAAATGTTTGTATTGACGAGCTTCATATTATCAAGTAAACATTTTACATTACAATATAACATCCAAGTAATATAGAATACCTGCACAAAATTTGCATTTCGTTCTAATAAACACTCCAATTCTCTCTTTGTGATAAGTCTCATACGTCAGAAATTAAAAATAATACCACAAAAAAGGCAAAAAAGATATGATTACTTATTCTGGATAAGTATTTCAAATTTCGGTGCCAACTTTTTTCTTTTGTACATCCTGCAAACCGGTCTTCTATAGTAACCATATAGTCTTTAGAACTTCGTAATGCTCTAGATACGCTTTCCATGGCCAAATCAATATCAAACAATGCCTTCCAATACAAACCTAAGGTGTGGGGGTTTGGATATTGGCGGGTCAAACTGGAATATTTTATGCTTTCATAATATACCAACGATCAAAAACTGAAAGATATATATTCTCAATTTGGACAGGAACCTGGGACTGCTATACCCGAGATAATCGAGGATAAATATTATGTCCTTTATTTCAATAATTATTTCAGAAACCACAGTTTGTGTCAATAAGAAAACAGTAAATCTACAACAGCTGTAGGAACTAAAAGTGTAAATAGATTTTTTGATGTAAAACTAGCAAGAGATCAGAGTCTGAAACTAAGGTAAATGATGATTGTATAGTAACCACAAAATGGTTCGATAATAAATCTGATGGAAAACTGGACAGTTGCAAGAGATGGGATAAGACATCCCAAGATACATAAATGTAGTACGTCCAGTGTATAATTCACTATACAATAAAAAAATAAACTTTTTTGTTGAGTATATAACTCTTTAGGAAATGGACAGTATACATGCATACATATGCTTAGTTTTTCTGATTTTTTGGGAATAACACCACAATTGCTGGAAAGTCTGTATTTCAAATAGTCCTACCGTTTCAGGTTCTAAATTAAACCTGTTTTCAATAGTAATAAAAGTTACCTAATACAACTGATAATGAAAATTAAAAATTCAAAGGTTCGCAATGACAAATTAAGTAATTCAGAATTTGACATTAAATGTTTGACAAAAAAAAACGATGCAATTAAGAATTTACTGCTAATTTGATATATATACAGGGTACAACTAAAAAATTGTAAAGATCATGTGAAATAACAAAGCTTTTTCATATTGGAATAATTTGAAAGTTATTTTCAGAATTTCATATGGCGCTCCTAGGTAACAGTTTGTTATAAGACTTATTCAAAAGGTCATTACCATTCTTAATTTCATTCTTGATTATTGGTAACCAGGAACTGCTGAATTCTACAGAAATACAAGCGATACAATCGATATTATTTAAAAAAGCAGACTCTTTCAGCTTTGGTTTTGTATTGTGTTCTTCTTTGTGTGAAACGGTTGAACTTTGAAATTGTATGTTATGACCAAGATTTCAGGCTTGTTAACAAATTTTTGACTTTTCGAATTGTCGTTTCTTTGAATAATTTTTGTGTTCATTTATACGAACATTTATAGATCTAGAGCTTTCCCCAATATAAAATTTGCTACAATCGCAAGGAGTTTATAAATGCATTTTTTGGTTTTTGTGGTACGTTATTTGGTTTTTTGGTTTAGTTTTTGATAAAATTGATTTAAGTGTATTTCTTTTTCTGAATGTCGATTAAATATTAGATTAGAGTTAAAATATATCTGTTAGTATGAGTCGGCTTTCTGTAAACACAGTCGAACTCACTATATTATATTTCGACTACTTTAATTTATATTCTCACAACTATTTACATTTTATCTAGAACACCTGTGGTTTACTAGACGGCAATCTAATACAGAATGAATCCTTTCGTCAGCTCTCCGTATTTATATATTTCACCTTAGAAGTGTCTAGATGGGATTCTCAATCATTCGATGAAATCCGATGAATTTCCATAGCGCTAGCAGTCGGCCTCGGGTCGCCAGACCAACAACATTTTGAATTCAACGAAATATCGGATGAATGCCGAATCGACTGAATATCGGATGAATTCCCGTTACAATATCGTAAGAAAAGTAATGTGTTAATCAGCCCAATTTCTAACGTGAATTGCATAGTAGGTTCTTTGTTCTTAATATCGGTTAATAATTCATGTAAGTCCCCAAGAGAGTGTTCCCAAATAGTGAATATATCGTCGACATAACACCCCGAAAGTAAAAGTTCGTTCTCTTTTGTAAAAATTATTTATTCTTCAAATATTTCCATGAAAGTGTTGCTTGAGGCAGGGAACAGACAAAAACAAATGGGCATGCGAAATTATTGTTGGTAAAAATAATCGTTGAGTTGAGAAGATGTTGTTTTCGTACATAATGTTAGTATTCTCAATGATATTTGTGAGATATCTTTCAATGTTTAATTTTACATTTTAGAATTGTGCCTTTTTATTCATAGTTTCTTAACCATTGAAAACGGGGTCTGATCTAAACCCCAAAACGTTTGGAAATATACAGCAATTTTCGCGACTTGTGGTGTTATTTCCCAAGAAGTACTTGAACACTGAAAATTTTAGTACTTTATTATTGTGTGAATGTATATTGTTGAGGTTCATTTAGTAACGATCATGTTCTAATCGTTCTTTTACTATGGGAAGTGTTTTGGCGACACAGACATTATTATATAGGTTAGGTGTGTGAATTCATTCGACAGCTGGTGCAATTGGCCATCAACCAATTCGTGGAAGGGACATTATTCAGATAATTCTGGGAATCCGAAATGTTTTGTCTCTCAACAGGCCGACCGCTGCCGTTACTGGGAATTCCCTTAAAGCTTCCAGAACACATGAAAGAAGTTTTCCGATAGTTCGTTGACTTGCCAGAATAATTCCAAGAGAAATATATAAATTCGTTAAGATAAATTGTAAAAAGTTAAACATTACAGTGTATGGGATATATTATTTAAGAAATGTGCACTGTTTTTAAGATGAGAACTGGAATTACCAATAAGTGGCAAATGACATTTACAAGAAATTTAGGTAGTTCACTGGAAGGAGAATTTAGGAACTCAGAAATCTTCAATATTACACAATGTCCATTAGAATGTAAATGTCATAAATCATGTAAAAACTTTCATATGGTGAAATAAACTAATAAAAACCTCTTAGGAAACTTATATTATTCTACACAATGAATTTTAAAATTTTATGGCAGTCAATAAAAAGCTGTGACTGAAAGGGTTAACGGCTACAGATGGCAAAGATCCTACATCTTCACTTACAATTTAAGCAAACCTCTTTGTTCTGACGTCAAATTAATCTTTCTTTAAAAACCAAATATGCTTTTTAATGATGATTTAGAATACCTAGAACATTGTTTTTTCTTATTTTTGTGTGCCTTTGGGAGAATGAAAGACATCATGTAGGTAAATTAATATATTCTTTCAAGATTTATGTAACGACTTCAATTTCTACAATGTTTTTAAACTTATGTGATGCTGTTTGTAACAAGTTTATCGCTATTCTTTAACTGATCGTAGTTTACAACATAATAAATAGCTTCACACAGAGTAGAATAATTGTTTTTAATTTTAATGCAAATATTGAAAAAAATCATAGAATCCGATCGCAGCGTCAATACATTATACAATTGTAAATCTAAACCCTTCCTGCGACTCACACAAACTCAGACAAAATTTTTATCTTTATCGTACGAACCGTTTAGAACATAAAAAATCACTACAGCCCGATTACAGCCTCTCCTAGCGGGTCAAAATTGTAAATACAAACCGACTCAAATACACACAAAAAGTTTAATGAAAACCGTTCAGAAGTGTGAATCTAAACTTTCAAGGGGCCCATTCAAATATACACAAAAAATTGTACATAATAGAACTAAAAAAATATTTATATAAAAAAAAGATTAAAAAAATTCATATAAGCGGAGTGTAGAACCTATCGGGTTAAATAAATCATAAATGTACTCCATTCAAACGCAAAACGTGAATCAAAACTTTTCACACTCAAAAATTTATATATTATATTCATTTAGTTTTACTTTGTGACAAAAACCATATTTCAGTCAATGAGTTGAAAAGGAAGCTAATTTTCTTTGTTTGAGTATCATTGTTTGTTATGGTTCCATATATCCAAAATCCAAAAAAACCCTTATAAAATCACGCCTGATTTCTCCGTTTTTCACATCACAGAATTTTTCTGAAACTATTCAGCGGTAGAGATTGAAAAAGTAGAAAATATAGGACGTTGACGGAGTTTACTGAAACAATAATGATAAACACCTAATATTAATTTTTGGGGGCAAATTATAACTACAATTCAAACCGAAAATAAAAAAATAATGAAATAAAAGTAAAACTTACAAATTCTAAATTAATTTATAAACTTTAATTGAAAATAAAACTTTGTTTTTTAAGTACACCCCTAACGTAATGTATCAAATAAAAGAGAACTATATTTTATTTGTATTGTTAAAATAATTTGAGAGCTTTAATAATACATTATTTAAAATTTGACACATCTTCCAAACTGTTACACCTAAAATTCAGACAAAAGATTAGATAAGGCTTCATTGAAAGTTTATTGGTAAAGAAACCTAAACATCATTATCTCCCTCAAGATTATTCATCAAACAACAAAATCACACGTTAGCTATCACAGTCCCACGCTTTGCACGCACACAGAACCACAGAATACACAACAGACAACATTGTTGACAACCTGCCGCCACTCAAAACGCATTCCACTCTCTCAAAAACATAAAAGACTACGACGCAGGCTCACAACCACTCATAGCAAACCCTACAACACACAACGCCCACCACGGAACACAAAAAACGAAACTCACAAAAGTGACAACCTAACCTCCCGGAACAGATAAATCCAGCCGACACACAAACCGTCCCCAACATAACCTCACAATTACAATCCACATAGGGGGCCCTCGACAACCCAGACAAAGACTACACACATAACCTAACATAACCCCACAAATACACATAACCTAAACAGGGTGCCCTCGGTACCCACCATCGCGCCCCACGGAGACACCTATAGACAAACCCACAAACAGCGACAAGGGGCCCACGGGTCCCCACATTTAACGGAGCCCCCACGGGGGCACACGACAGTTAACACACCCAATGAACAGCAGAAAGTCCCTTTCGTTCCAGAAATTTCGTTGTTTCGAGGAGAAATATAGAATACTGTCAGGTACACACACTTTTATTCTACCTTATCCTTCCAAATAAATTTTCCAAGCCTAGAAACTGTCGGGTTGGCAAATAAAAGTTACAAAAAGTATGAAAAGTCATATTTTGAATTTACGGTGTTCATTTCTTACATAATTTTAGAGCAGTTATGGAGCAATATTTACGCGTTTTAGAAAATAACATTATTCTTCTAAAAATATTGGGCAATAATTGAATACTTAAAGGCATAAAGATCAGCGAAAGTTTATATTGGAAGATATTGCGCTGATAGCATTCGCAACTGCTCTGATCGAGATGCCTTCACGATTTCTTTCTTTTCAGTGGATGCGTGAATTGCCAAGAGCGAGAAATTATCCAATTTCAGTAACTGAACAAAATCAGGAATCGTCATAGTAATAAGGTGGAATACAATAGCAATAATTCAAAGTATAATGCTCTGCTCAAAACTCAGTTGGTTCTAAACTAATGTCTCACTTGTTCCGTTGGTCCTTCAATTCCTACCATAAAGTAAAAGCCAGTGGTTATAATTTACAGGTGGTTTGTGTAGTAAGTTAAGGTAGTTTTACAGCTTCCTTCTTTACAAAATAATCGTTAACGATTACATATTTCTTTATTATTAATTTATAATTAAATGATTTAATATCCATTGTCATTTTGAATTATAAGCGAATTGTCTATTTTAATTGAAGATCAGAAAAATAACCAGGAATCACGTTTTAATTCGCAAATTCCTTAAATGTTGATGAATTATCAAAAACAACACACCGTTAAATTAATTTTTAAACAGGTTTTAAAAAGAGGTGTCACTTATGGTCCATTTAAAAAAACTGAGTAAAGTAGTAGCGTTGGGGTGATGAAGGTGCAATTTAATAATAATTAACGGTTATTATGGACGAATATGTCCCCATTTGTAAATTTTTGACGTGTTTTTGGGAATTTTAAAATAATGAGTATTTTGGGAAATATTTCAGGTGGCTCGTTATCGTTGGGACACCCTGAATATGATCTGGATTTGGATTTTTTTTGTTAAAAACGACAAATTTCCGTAGTTATCCAATGTAATAGTGTCAAAAAAACTTTCAATAGGTGTCATTCCTTTGTACGCAAGACAATATATATTATATATAATATACATTGTTTCTGGTCAGGGAACCTTCATCAGTTGCGCTTCCCACAATTGAATGTCCTCTCGAACACTTCTTTATGTATTTGAAACATTTCGTTAAATTTGAAGACACGAGATGTAAGACCAACATCTAGGATTTTCGAGAGAATCAGCACACAGAGGTTCCGAATCTGGAGCCGTTCCGTGTAATTGCTGTTCTCCCTTAACTCCGAGGACAGAATGCCACGATAAAAATTTTCAGTTTACTTCACCTGTCAGCGATATTGAATATTCTCTTCGAGGTGTCATTCCTTTGTACCTGAAAAATTTTATCGTGACATTCTGTCCTAGGAGTTAAGGGAGAACAGCAATTACACGGACCGGCTTCATATTCGGAACCTCTGTGTGCTGATTCTCTCGAAAATCCTAGATGTCGGTCTTACATCTCGCGTCCTTCAAATCAATTTCAATGCCAAACAAGTCAGAATTAACAGTCATTTTGTATTCAATGTCATGGGCGAATTTAAGGGGGGGGGTCAAACTAGTCTCGTTTTGGTATTCTTTTATTATTCATATTCTCAAGTATATTCGTAAATGTCCAGAAATTTGTCTTTTCCTCATTTTTAACCTCTTTATAAGCTATCAATGAGCAAAAGTGATACATTTTTGGTTGAATAAAATTTTATTCGAAACAATTCGTACATTTTTACATATTATCCAACAACGATTGTTAAATATAATATTCAAGAGCAAAAGCACGATGATAAAAATTGCAATTATACCAATTAGTTATAATAGTCACGTTTTCATTTTATTCTATAATTTATTTTTTCATTTAAATTGGTAAGTGATCTAGAGCAGAAATGCGTTTTAGTCTCGTTATGAGCTGTCAATGATATATTTTTGAATATGAAAAATTTGATGTTTAAGTATTTCTTGGGAAATAACACCACAAGTTAAATTGTTGTATAATCGATATTCCAAACGTTTCGGGGTCTAGCTCAGACAGTTTACAGAAAACCTACTCATACTAACAGGTATCTCAACTTTAACTCTAATCATCAAAATTCAGTAAAAATCTTTATATGAAAGAGCAAAATCCAATCATTACCAAAAAAATATATTAATAAGGACTTAAACAAAATCGAATATCAAACAACTCCTAACAACCAACAAACTTCACTAAGCAACACTAACTCCCAAGATACAAAAACTATACCATACATACAGGGTTTATCAGAAAGACTAAAAAGAGTGAGAAATATATAATATTAAAACATCATTTAAAACAAGAAACACACTAAAGTCAATTATATCAAAAACCAAACCAAAAAACACAACTCAAAATATGAAAAATTGCATTTATAAAATCACTTGTTAATGTAATAAATTCTATATTGGAGAAACCTCTACACCTCTAAATGTTCGAATAAACGAACACAAAAATTACATAAAAAAACTGGAATAATCCAAAATCTGTGAATATGATTGGGACTTTGGTCATAAAATACAGTTTCAAAATTCAGTTATATTACACAAAGAAGAACACAACACCAAAAGCAAACTAAAAGAGTCTGCTTTAATTTTTATAAATGAAAGCTATTGTATCGCTACTACCTCAATAGAATTCAATCATTCCTGGTTGCCGATGATTAAGAAAGAAATTGCTAATCAAATCAACAAAATTCTTTTATCACATTTATAACAAAGTCGCACCTAAGAGCGCCACATAAAATTCTAAAGATCACCCTTTTAAATTCTTCCAATCTGAAAGGAACTTTACGATTATATGATCTTTAGAAGTTTCTGTGCTAGCATGTATATTATCAAATAAAATTCTCTTAGTTATGTCAGAAGTCAAATAATAGATATTGTCAAACATTTTAATTTTACATTTTAGAATTGTGCCTTTTTATTAACAGTTTCTTAACCATTGACGACGGAACGTTTGGAATATACCGCAATTTTCGTGACTTGTGGTGATATTTCCCAAGAAGTACTTAAACATTGAAAAATACGCCACAAATATCATTCAGAAAACAACTATGACAAATTTAACTCAAACAATTGGTAAATTTTCACATATTATTCTCCAAGAACTGTTAAATACTATACTGTTTTTTATTTGTTCAAAAACAAAAGCGCATTGATAAAAATTGTTGGAATTTTACCAATTAGTCATACTTAGTCATGTTGTGGTTTTGCCTATGTAATAACGTAACTTCGTAAATATCCAGAAATACCTGAGTTGTATTTTACTCATTTTTAATCTCCATATATGCTATCAATCATTAAAAATGATACATTTTTGAATATATAAAATTCAATTGAAACAACCAACAAATTTTCAAATATTACTTCTATAATAACTGTTAAATCTAATAATGTTTTAACCTATGTTGTTTCATCCTTATAGAGACATCTCACCAACATCAAACCGTAGATTATTACCCCGATGACAAGGTGTTACCAGTTAAATTGATTATTTTCGAAATGCTCAAATTTTTTGCTACCGTGTGCGCTATTGAATAGGATGGATATCTCTTGTCTGATAGCTTTGAATCCTTTTGTCGGCGAGATCGGCTCGAGGCAGGCCTCTATTGTTTACCCACAGCGGCGAGAACCTACAAAGCTTTTGCTCATTTCACGTGATATTGCTCTCATCAACACTTCTTTCTCTTTTCACGTACGCCTCCTCGGGAAAGACTTCAAACGTTAATCGGCTACCAGTTTTCAAAGTGTTCGCTTCAAATTAGGGGCTTTAATTGCCTTCAGTTTTTTTTGTTTAGTTCAGTCTGGCTTGAATGTTATACACAAAGATATCAGCTTGATGCGTTAAATATAAAATCTGAACCTTAAAGCGATAATGACAGCTTTGGAGTTCTTAACTTGTCTCTCTTCTATTCTAATATATGAGGGAAAGATTGTTTCTTTGCATGGAACTATTGAATAGATTCTGAAAACTCTTTTACTATCGAAAAACTATACTACCACTATGTGATACGTGCTATGTTATACTTAAAGGAAGAGTAAAAAAAGTAAATTTAAAACATCAAAAAACTTAGCTGCGTAAAAAATAAATTTTAATAAACATGGAAATAAGTAAGTACATTCTAAGCTGAGATCCATGCCCTTGGCCAGTTGTTCCATAACTTGTTTTGCAAAGATTACCATTTGTATTCGCCCTCTTGCCAATTGAAGCAGTATAGACTGAATGCTGAGCAATTTCAAAACAAACTCATGTAGTCGGAGGCATCATCTTTAATGTGAGATTGTGCACCCGTGCTCTTTCAATGCAGCAGAGATTCCCTTCTTCATTTGGCCGAGGTACCTTTTGTCATAGCATTTTGGTAGCACTGACCTCTGACAAAAGGTATATCGGCCAAACCAACTGGAGAATCTGTGTTAAATTGGAAGAGCATAAACTGGAAACCAGAAACAAACAAACACCGGGCAAAGACTACTCTTCTCCCTAATAAATAAGAATAAGTTTAATGAACTTCTTGAGTGGTGCAGGTGAGAAATTAGTTACATACTCGTGACAAATAGAAAGTGATACTGGCGAGAAAATATAACATGAAGTTATATTCATCATTCTGCGACACCCTAGAGAACTATCGTCAAATTGGTATCTATATTCTCTTCTAAAATCATTTTGTGAAATTTCATTTACCACATGGAAATCGGATGAAATATCTATCAGAAACACCTCTGTTTTGGGGAAACTGCAAGCAATACAGGCATAAGAATTGATAGCTTGGAGATTTTAGGAGGTTGACAATCTCACTAATCACGGGCGTGAAATTGTAGAAAAATCTACAAATTCCATAAAAGTCAAATGACAGAAAAATTAAAAAATTGCAACATGTATTAATAACTAAATATATCAAATATCAAGAACGTAAAGAATATCAAAATTGACAAAATGTCTGACCCTACACATCGCCAATAAAATACTGTATTTATTGATACATGCCTTTCGAGGTTTAAATCAAGAAGTGAAAATGCAACAAATACATAAAATATCAAATGTTCAAAATCCCCAAGATAAAAAAACGTCAAATATATCAAATATAAATAGGTAAAATTCCAAAAATAAAACATACAAAAATGACCTGTTAAAAATTCGAATATATGAAAAATATCAGTGTGAGAAATATCAGAACTGACTAAAATGTTAGAAACACCTCAAAATGTCAAAACATCTTAAAAATGTTGAAATGCAAGGTTCTATAATTAAAATAACTAAATATCATAATTGATGATACCAGATTTTCGAGACTATTAAAAGCCGTCACAGTTTTCATATAAAAGTCTAAAAATTATAGAAAATATGAAAAATATCAAATGACAAAATAAAAAATTTCAAGATATAAATTACCAAAATTAGCAATACAATAATTCTAAACACAGATTAATTGGGATACTTAACCTTTCGATTTATAGTTGTGAACGAGTCCTAAGTAAACCCTACTAATATATAAATTAGGTGACAATGAGTTTGATAAAGAAGAATGAGCTTTATTGTCGGTAATAAAAGTAAAATTAAACCAATATAGGCATTATTATATTATTTTCATGAATTAACGAAACAATCAAACTTAAAACTTATAAGCAGTACAAACAATTATTATATGTTAAGATGATATTTCAGGTATCACTGAAATATATAACTTTAATAGGCTACGATTAATAATACAAATTTGATTTCTTGTGTTGCTTTAAATAGGAAAGCAAGTTCATTTCTTTGTTTAAGTCTTTATCGGTGCCAACTGTTGAGTTAATGAAACATTTATAATTCTAATTCAAATTTAAATACATTTCTTGAAAATGTCTGATAACCCATATCCATAAAATATTTTTATTCGTATTTTAATAACCTATTTCAATTAATTAATAACGTAATGAGCTTCTTTCTTTACGATAACTGTATGGAACTTTGCATTTCTATTTAATATTGCAGATATTGAAGATAGACTTAATAATAATTTCAGTTGATTTTCTCACCTGCTGGTTGGATCTTTTAATTGCTTGTAATTCAGTAATTACTGGGTTATCGCCCCTCACAATCTCAGAGAAGCTACTAATTACAGGCAGTTTGTCCATATTTACTGTATCATTAGCGATAATTTTATTTTATTATTGGACAGTAGGACAATATTTATATTCAAGGACATGCCACTAAACTAGCATGACTGCTGGTGAGAGACATTTAAGAGATATTAAATATATTGAAGTAGAGGAAGATTACAAATAAATATAACGGATAATTATATAGTTTTTTACGATTTCAATTGAAATGTTGAACAAGATTAAGAATGCAGTTTGACAAAAAGTAAAAGATACATCATAACATTAAAGATGTTGCAAATTGATTATCCAATTTCGTGGGAATCCAGTCAGTTCCATCTTTAAGAAGTTCATGAATCTGCGATAACAAGGGAAAAGCTTATGCACACCTTTATGTTTACCAAAGTTATTGTTTTTTGAAGTGGAAAGTTAAATGTTTAAAAAAATTTACATCACCAAATGCAGATCCAGCAATGACATGTAAAAATATTTATACTAAAATTTTAATACGACATACAAGTCAGTTTACTGTTCTTATTATTTGTGATTTATACATTTTAATATTCAAAATGATTTTTTCAGGAAATGTATCGTTTTATAATTTACATCTTCACTAAGTATTTATGATGAAATTTCCTATACACGGCAAAAAGGAAGTCCGTATAGAAGCACTCTTGTATTTATCAGTATCAAAGCCTATTTACTTTGCAACTATTGAACGAAAATAGTTGTATGAGAACGTAGGTTTTCGCGGCCAGGGTCATAGCTTATTCTGCTTATCCGGATTTGGACTGGGTCATTTTTTTCAATTAATTATTTATATATCTGAACCAACATATAAACAAAGTTTTCCGACGTTTCGCCTACACTTATAAGGGGCTTTTCTCAGCCTTGAAAAAGCCTCTTCATTTTTATATGTCAACCATCCCCTATATGCGACTTTTTCTAAAATGTTTTAATATAACTAAAATTTTACTTTGTCCCATGTTTCAGATATTGCATATATGCAACAGCACATGTTCTATCTTAAAAAAATTACAAAAATTTTTATCCACACTGTTTATCTATAATTCTACTCCACCTTCTATTTCAACCACCTTGTATGTGCAACTACTTATCGACCACCCAGTTTGACATTTTTTGTACCATCCTGTACAATATCAATCCATAAATTACCGATAAGTTTAATCAAAACTGCAACTGCTTATGAGGCACCCTATGTAAAATTTTTTAAATATTAAATGACTCATCTCTACTCTTCCCTGTATTTCAAATATCCTATCTGTGCAACTGGTTATGAGCTACACTATTAGACAGTTTTTCCTCATATTTTTTGAACCACAGTATAAAATATAATTTCTCTCCACACTTCATTTAAACCATCCTTCATCTGTAAGTTTTTCTAATCTTGTTTGAAGCACACTGTGTAACGATAACTTGACTTCGTCCCATATTTAACGTACTTCATATAAGCTCTACCTTATAAAAGAAAACTTTTAACTTTCTATTCTCACACTGTATAGTTATTATTCTACTGCGCGCTATATTTCAAAAACCTTGTATATTCAACTACTGATGGGCCACCTAAAATAACATTATTTCACCACCCTGTATACTTAGAATTATAGTCCACCCTATGTAGTCCATCTATCCGGTATATTAAACAGCTTGTAGATCTTAACATTCCTTTATCATATATTTCAAACCCACCTGTATAGCTGTAATTATACTCTGCTACATACTTCAACCATCCTATAATATGCTACATGTATGGAAATAAAACAATTTTTTAACCACACTATAAACTTTAATTCCACCCTAATTTATATTTCAACCACCCTGTATAAACAACTGCTTCTAACGTTTTTCAACCAATTTCATAACAATAATAATAGCTCAAGAAAATTCAAATATTCTAACTCCTTACATAACATATTTTTTTATCCACCCTGTATAAATATAATTATATTTTACCCTTATTTCACCCAAATTGTATATGCAACTACTTATGATTCTAACAACATAACATTTTGGTATCCACCCTGTATAAATATAATACAACTCCACCCGTTTTCAACCACCTGATATATACAACTGTTAGTGGGAAATATATCGCCCCATATAACTTCCCCCTTATTTTAACCACTTAGTATCTACGCAGCTATATCAGTTGATTTTTTTTCAAATTGAAACATGTACATTGGAATATTCCGAATTTTGAATAAAATCTAAGCCATGCGAGTATCTAATATTTGGTGCATGCGGTGGAACCAATTGACTGGAGAGAATCAGGTTGTCAACAGCGACTAGTTAAGACCAAGACTCGCCCACATTTCACTAGAAGGGTTCAGAATACACTGGAAGCAGGACATATTAGTAGATTGAATTAGCCAGCCAAATCGCCTGATATGAATTCGATTGAAAACATTGCTAAAGTCACAGTCGTATCAACCCATCTTACAACGCAGGAATTAGTCGTAGCGGCGGTAAAGGAATGGAACACTTGTCCAGAAGACACTATCAACCACTTTGTTATTTCAATGTCCACACTTGCCATTATATTTTTGGAATCAGGAGGATACACAGACTATTAGTGTTTTATATGTTTTATTACTTTTTGGGTAATATAATTTATTGAACAAATTCACACATTAGTTAGTTTTTTCAAAATATCCCATTTTGCGGAAAATACGCCTTTAACAAAAAACAGAAGAAACTATTTCTTTAACAAGACTGAGGGAGGGGAGTCCAAGACTTTTGACACTGTGTTTATCTTGCTGATTTTCTGAAAAAGGCTAAGCAATCGAACAAAATTTGAGACTATATATAAATATACTTATAGACAGATGAAATTGAGATACTAACTTTTTGAGATTTTTCAATCCATTGAACGCAAGACAATATATTGTTTCTAGTCGAGAACCTTCATCAGTTGCGCTCCCTTCAACTGATTGAATTCTCGAATAATTATTTATGTATACATTACATATAACTGAATTTAATATTTTATCGCGAATGAATTTTTTCACGTGATTTCTATCCTAGGAATCACAGTGAAACGGCGTTACACACAATACGACTCCCGATTTGGAGTTTCTGTGAGCTAGATGTTCCTGAAACTCTTGGATGTCGGAATTCATTCGCGATAAGATGAATTGAGAACCTTCTTCGTTTATAAAGTCTATTATGATTATGCTGATTTCGGGAATATGAAATCCATCCAAGAATTATAACAAATTCTAAAGGCTTCAAAATGAATTACAACGTCACGTTTGAAAGTCCTATAATTTTTTATTTGCTTCGTGATCCACCACGTTATATCGCATCGGATGTTTTTACAAACACCGCACCGTCCCCGATTCATCAGGTCATCACCTCACGCTGGTTCGTCCTCGCCGCCCCCGCATCATCCAACAACGTCCCCGTGCCGCCACCAAAGATGCACTGTTTTATTCATGGACTGAACTCTCCACCCTCTAAAACTAAACGTTTCGGAAACATTAATCTTGCGGCGTTGTTCCTTCAGACACAATATAAGGAACCGGAGCCGTGCTTCCCATCCAGAATTATTTTCTATAGATATTTATGAAGTTATTACGAGGTGGTTTAATTTCATTCTTCCTGAAGGAAATTACCTACCCTCGTTGCCGTTGCATTTCCTAAATGATTTATGATGAGGATTATTTCTGTTGATGAGATTGGAGGCTGACGGGAGTGTAAAATGATTATTCGATGTTAATTGTGTTGTTGAATTTTTAGGCGGCAACAGTCACGGAAAGAAAACAAAGATTAACGGGGGCAATTTGAGGAAATTTGGTGAAGAAGATATATGAATTTATTTAGAATTTACTTTTGTCAGTGAACAAATGAAAGTTCGTGAAACGTTTTGTGGTAAAAGTCCTTTGGGCTTCTTTAAAACTGACACAAAATTCTCTACTGACTACACCCTCAATAAAGATTTTTAAGTGCCATAAAAGATCAAACCGATTATGCTATCACCTAAAACAGTGGTTATAAGACATAAGTGACATTTTTAATAGCAAACACGTAAAAGTAAATTAGTTGATCAATAAAAACCTCAAAAATATAGTTTTGTTGCATCCTGCTTATATTGTCTAAAATAATACAGGGTGTTTCTAAAATAGGGTCCCAAACTTCTGCTGTTCATAGAACTCAATAAAATAATGGGAAAAACTGTGGAACCTTTGGTGTGTCACAGATATACAAATATAAGGTTCGTTCCTTCAGCCTAGATAACCGATACACAACGGTCGCGTACCTGCGCACAAGAAAAATAGCCTTCCTTCAAAACAATAACCGTTTAGCGAACGGCTCAGTTTCGTGTTCCAAGTGACACGGTGATTGATTCGCAATCAGGTAATGTAGGGTAATTTCGATTACCGGCTTCAGGCTAGAATCGTTGCTGCAGCCATCGACTGGTACATGGATGGAGTTGCGCAATAAACGGTTCATGTCCTATTTAGGTTGGTGAAGGGGGTTTTCGGTCCGTATTTTTTTTACTTCAATGTTTTTATAATTTTCTCTACAGATTTATCTAGCTATGTATAGCATATAAGTCATTGACTGCACCTCCCGTAGGGTGTAATAGCCTCTTGCTCTCTCAATAGATCTCTATTTTTACTCTTGGCATGATATTTGTGCATCGCACGCTACCTTCAGAAGTATTTGCTCTAAGAGTTTAGGCCAATCTAATGACAGTTTTATAGCATAAATAACACTTTTCTATTCACTGTTTGAGTTTGGGTCAAAAAGTTGATATATTTTAGTAATGTTAATAAATATAAAAAAATATATTTAGTGTTAATTATTTTTCAACTTACATTTTTCTGTAAAAGAGGAAGATGAGCAATTTGTAAAAAGAACAAAATGTAACTGAACAAAATGTCTCGATTACAGGCTGTCATTTACATAAAGTTTGTTGTGGAATGATTTAATAATTTAATGTATTTAAAAACATATATTAAGTAATTTTTGTTTGTTTTATAATGGGGACAACTATGAGGTCCTACCTTGTTTAATTCACTGAACTCAGAGTCCAATGAATGACTAAATTTCGGTTAATTCATCTTGTGGATTCATTATCTTACGAAATAAACTCTCAATTTGAAAGTGACAGTCGTGATTTGGTAGATTTTGACAGGGATCATTTTTTATCACAATTAAAGCTATAGGTAAACTCAAACCCGCAACATCGATTTTATATTTGATCGCTTCCGAATCATTAATAAGTCATTTTTGGTAAAATCTTCACAATTTTTTTTCCTTGCTTTGTTAAAATTAATACTCTGCCACCTAACTGTTTTCATGGTAGGTTTCTCACAACTGTAAATGCGCGTCAGGGAAAGAGTATTTCCCTTTCTTTTTGAAATAACTCAAAATGACCGATGATGATTTTTAAACTTTATGCTTCCAGAGAAATAAATAAAAACGCTGTAAAATAGTGCAAAAATATTTAAAAATGCTTTGACCATTGCATGGGATAAAGGTATTCTATCCTTATTTGCATCATCAAAAAAGTTTATATCCATTATTTCGCATTCCACAGGTAATTACTGCTCTCATGGTGTATCGATTCAAAATGACTAGGGATATGATTGACTCATCAAACTAAAATTTATAAATTTTCAGATTTTTTTGAAAAAAACAGTTTTCTAAGAAAATCTGAGAATTTTACAATATTACTAACTTATTTCATATTCGCAGAACATTTAATTCTAAACAATTTTCGATAAGTTTATTTGCCATATATATAGCGAAAACAGAAAGGTGGTGATTTTTCAATTTTATTTGTTTATAAATAGCTTTCTACAACTTTCTGGTAATGGAGCATATAAAGATATTTATTATTCATATTATCTACAACAAATTGCGCAAAGAACAGGTCTAATCCTAATGTTGCAAAAAAATCGCTTATATTGATCTTATTGATCGTATTCGTCCGGGCATAAATCTGGCACGAACTCTTTGGGGTTGGTTATACCTTAATTTGTCCTAAAACAATGAATTTAAAAGGAGTACAATAAAAATAATTTATATTTAAAAAAGAACCGACTTCAGCTGACTTAAAATAAAAACCGTTTAGAAACCTTGTGTAATCAATCACTATTTTCAGACATTCTTCTTGTTTATCTGTTGAATATTTTAGCGTATTCTTCTCTGCCCCGCCACACCCTGAATAACAATAATTTTACTCCACCCTTACTTCAAACACCTTGTATAAGCAACTACTTATGTTTCACACTATATAACTTTTTTAACCGCCCTGTATAACTGTAATTATACTATATTGCAAATATCCATTCTGTATAATTATAGTTTTGCTCCACTCTTATACCACCCTGTATACGTAACTACTTATGTACCACCCAATTCAACATTTTTTGAACCACCCTGTATAACTAGTTCAATTCCAATTTATATTTCAACCATCTTTGTATCCAACTGCTTATGCACCACCTAATATCTTATGCACGCCCGCATACACCTACAATCGTATACCATACAGAAGAGAGCGCGGGAAAACGAAAATTTTCCTTTCAATAAACAAATGGAATATTTTCTGCAATTTCACACGACAAATAGCCCCGTAACTTAACTTCGTCTCTAAAAGAAATTGATAGTTTTTTTGAATATATTTTTCCGATATTCAGAAAAATGGATTTACGTTATAAAAAAATATACGGTTTCAAACTGGAACTTATCTTTGTAGAATATAATTTATAATATTCAAATTTAATGAGCAGTTTTAGAGAAAACAGTGAAAATTCATTGGATTTCATTGAAATGTAGTCCTATATGTCATGTTATAGACAATTATATGGTACCTTTCTGTATATATATATATATATATATATATATATATATATATATATATATGTTTTAGGTGGTTTCCGGGAATTCATCCGCGTAGTTGATAACTGATCCCTGCCGGGATCAATGGTAAAATGACGACGTTTCGGCAGAGTCACATCTGCCCTCTTCAGGTCGGTTCGCATATTTCTCGTAGCCTTCTGCTTTCGCTTCTAGTTACTCGAATACTTCGAAGCAGAAGCGAAAGCAGAAGGCTACGAGAATTATGCAAACCGACCTGAAGAGGGCAGATGTGACTCTGCCGAAACGTCGTCATTTTACCATCGATCCCGGCAGGGATCAGTTATCAACTACGCGGATGAATTCCCGGAAACCACCTAAAACATTTAGTGCCCGCGAAAACTTAAAAACAAATATATATACATATATATATATATATATATATATATATATATATATATATATATATATATAGAGTTAGTTAATTAAAATCGTTAATAACACTAACAAATTTATAGATAGTCTCCGGGTCACTTATCTGCCCTTTACATATAATTGGTTTTTTCCATGACGATATTTATGGCGTGAGCAAAATCAGTTTTGCAAATTGTGAGAAATTTCCTTAACTCTGGTTGATTTTGGCCAAAATACTTGACAATAACAAAACTTACTTGCACTCCAAATTTAATATAGAATTTTTGTTTTTTCGCTTAGGCTTTTCTGTAAACTTTAAGTAGACCCTATTTCTTCAAAATTTTATGCATAGTAGTCTCGGATATAAAAAAGGGGTAACAAACTGGTCAGTTTTTGCATATTTTCCATAAAATATTTTACCCTTTACATTCTAAACTTTAAAAAAATGTAGTTGTATTTGTCGTAATGAGCCCCTTCAGTTGATAAATTACATCAAACCTTCAAAAAATAGTTTTCATTAAAATGTCTAATTTGCTTCCCAAATTTAAGAATAAAGGTATACTTTGAGCTACGCGACCGAGACAAGCGACAGAAGACACGAGACCGCGACAACGTCGCTTGTCGCTTTACCTCTTTGAGCTACGCGACCGAGACAAGCGACAAGAGACAACGTTGCTCGTATTTATTTGGGAAACACGACTGACATTAAGCAACAAGCAGTTGGTTAGATGTTCTGCCCTCATAAATACGTGTATTCGTGAATTAAAAATGGCATCAAAACAACTCCAAATACTTCTTGAAGAAGGAGGAGATGATGATTTATTATTGTATTATTTATGCAGAAAAAGACGTTGTGAAATGAATCCATTGTACCAGAGTAGAAACACAGAGGGCTTATATTGTCTATTAATTAATAATCACTAATCAAAATTTTTTACAATATTTCAGATTAAATCAAAGTCAATTTAATTACGTATTAAGTTTAATTGAAGAAGATATTCAAAACAGAGGTGGAGGTATAACACCACGAGAAAAATTATCAATCACATTACGGTATGTATTTATTTGTCAGTTTTAATTAAAAATATAACATATTTTATTGTTCGGAAAACATCATATTCAAATTAGAAACAATTTTATCTGTCAATTTTCCTGCTCATCTTGTTCAGGGGTGACAATGTAAATGTACGATTTAGGTCGCACTTGTTGATTGGTTAAATTAGTTGGATCTATCACTGGTTCAGGTGTAATAATGACTGGTTCGGCTTGCTAAACTACCATTTCATATGGCTCTGGAGTGGTAGCCACACTTGCAGGAGAAAATGCCGGAGATGAGTTCATTGAATATGCAGATGATGACCTCTTTTCCTTTAGATCCAAATTTAAGTTCTCATATTTAGCTAAAGTAGCATACATTTCATTTCTAGCCCTAATTTTTAAACGAGGATCCAATTTTTTCAAAACGGATTTAATATGATTTGCAAAACTGGAATCCTCGTCATCATCTTCTGTGGCATGTCTCAAATGTTCCATCAATTTAAATCTATTTTCTTCTCTAGTTTGTAATATTTTAAGGATCTCTTTGTCATGGTGCTTTGTGGGTCTACCTGGTCGTGATCTGTGACTTGGTGTTGAAGAAAGTTGTTTGTCCGATAGAGCGTCGTTGTTATCTAGTTCTTCATCAACAACAGTAGCAGACTGGTTTAATAAATCTGAAGATGTATTTTCCTCAATATTACTCTCAGTGTTTTGTTCAAGTGTAACCGTTTCTAAAAATTTTAAGCGTTCGTATAACTCCCATTTGGAATTCTTAGCTTTTGCACTTGAACCAGTACTGCATTTACGTTTCCGTTTGAATCGGTTGTATGAATCACGGATGTGTTTCCATCTCCTTCTACATTCTCCATCTAGAACAGAATAAAACTAATAATTGTGTGCGAGTGATTATATATAGTGTACTGTATTTATTTGTAGATTTAAAACGGAATAGTATAAAGAATTTGCTTGGTGCACCGTAAGCATATCAAATTTATAAAAATTTATATATTTTTTAGGTTCATGGCTACAGGAGAGAGCTTTGCTTCTCTTTCATTTGCATATCGTATATCTGCTTGTCATATTTCTGTAATCGTCCGAAAAGTCCTCAAGGAAATGAAAAAAAAAATTCTGCCTATTTTTATGCCTGCACCCAGTGAGAAAGACTTCAAATGCATTGCTGAGGAATTTTGGCATAAATGGAATTTCCCGAACTGCACTGGCGCAATAGACGGCAAACATATTCGTATAAAAGCACCAAGAAACAGTGGTTCACTATTCTTTAATTATAAAGAATTCTTTTCAATTGTGCTTTTAGCGATTGTGGACGCTAATTATAAATTTATCGCAGTTGATGTTGGTTCTTATGGAAGAGAAGGGGACAGTGCGATTTTCAGGAAGTCTATTATGGGAAAGAAAATCATAACAGGCAATTTCAATTTCCCTAAACCAAGAACTCTTCCGGGAACTAATACGAAACTAAACCATTTTTTGATTGGCGATGAAGCGTTTGCATTAGATAGTTATATGATGAAGCCTTACCAGAGAAAAATTGCCAAAAATGACACAGCAAAAGAAATATTTAATTATCGCTTGTGTCGTGCCAGAAGAGTCTCAGAAAACCCATTCGGTTTGTTAAGTCAAGTCTTCAGAATATTCTACTCAACTATAGCAATATTACCCGAAACTTGTGTCGACTTGACATTAGTTGCTTGTTGTTTACATAATTTATTACGTGATGGATACTTGGAGAGGTCTTTTCAGTCTGTTTACCAATTCACTGCTGAAGAAGCTAATCAAATTAATAATATGCGACCGTTGAAACCTGCAGGAGGCTTTGGAAGCAGAGCTGGGTTAGAAATACGGGATCAGTTGAAAGATTATTTTAATTCAGATATCGGTGGAGTGTCTTGGCAAGATCACCGTATTAACAGAAGGTAAATAAATCGCACTCCCCAAGAAGTTTGTGTTATAACAATTAAACAAATAAGACATAAACATATAAACAAAATTGTGTGACATTAATTTCATTCATACAAAAAATAAAATATAAACAACATACCTGTTTTTTTTAATATCATAGCAATCTCCCTCCAGAGATTATCCCGAACGCTTGCATCTTTATATTTTGCATTCTGGGGATCATATAATGATTTGTTCTCTTCTATTAAATTGATAAGAAGATTATCTTCATCAATACAGAAATTTAACTCCGACATTTTTAACCTCAAAAACTGACGCGACAGGCGACACTACTGCTTCGGAAGCAGTCGCATCAAAGTTGTCTCTTGTCTCCTGTCGCGGTCGCGCGTCTCGGTCTCGCGCTTCAAATGTGCCTCATATAATTGCATAGAAAGCAGACGTGTCGCGTGTCGCAACCCCCTGTCTCTTGTCGCTGTCGCTTGTCTCGGTCGCGTAGCTCAAAGTGTACCTTAAGATTTTCTGTTAGATTTTCCTTTAACCTTTGTGGCAGTCCCTATGTATCCTTATTCTCTCAATTTTTTGGCTCAGTAGTATAGGATATAAGTGGTTGGGAGATAATTCTTTAATTTACGATGTGTAGTCCTGTAGCATCATCAAATTGTGGAATAAAGTCAAATTTCACCTTTTTTTGAGCAGTGGTTTGAGAACAAAAAGGTAATGAAAAAGGAGTAACACAAGAGTAATACTAAAAGGATATCTTTTCATCAGATATATGGAAACCTAAAAATAGAAAACCGTATTGTAGATTGTAGCGTATTTAACGGCAATTAAAGATAGAATTAAAAAACAAGTGCTAAGAACGTATAAGTGAATAAATATAATCAACTTTGTTATGTGGGAATCGGGACTTTATTCTAATAAATTTTGGTAATTCGAATTAGAATTTTATAAAAATTGGAAAAGCAGAATTGATAACTCTGGCAACCATGTAACTACATTCCAAACATTGTCAACATAAAATGTGAAAATATATAATGCAATTTAGATAATCAAAATTGCCCAAGCCGTTTTTGAATAATGATACCTAAAAATTAAAAAAAAAGTTGCCGACGAATTGATAACCTTCTCCTTTTTGGAAGTCGCTTTAAAATAATAAATTTTCAGAATTAATCACAATAAAAATCAGTTTGAACCTTCGAAGTCCCTGTTTTTCTATTTTTTCATTTTCTTATTTCTTCTGTGTCACAATTCAGACTTCGTAATCAGTTTTTTTTATCATTGATTGATGAATTGATGAATACTCGAGTCTTTTGTGCTATCATAATAATATAATTTCGATATTTATAATAAATGTCCGAGTTATGGTGGTATTTTTATATCATCAGCTTTATAATTTCTATTTAAAAGGCGACTTCACTTGATCAAAACCTCAATATGCTATTGAATTTTTTTCTTCCGAGTTTTTAATCCGTCATCAAGTAATAATACCATTAGTCGCACGTCCGCCGTACGGTAGTCCCTTACGTCTCTACGCTTCTCCATCCATCTCGTAATACCCTGATAATAAGGCAAAACATAATTATCTTTTTTAATGTACGCATTAAACCCTATCGAATGTTACAGACAAAGAAAAGAATTCGTTCTATTTTCTGGATGGAAAAAAGTAATTTAGTTTTTAACCCTAACGAGATAGGCCGCTTGATATACCATGTAGTTCAAAAGATAATGATTTAACACATGACTTGCTGCGAACACACATAATTTGTGAAAAACCTTTGTCGAAAATTTCGAAACTGTCGTTGTCGATCGTTGATAAGTGTTGAAATTAGTGTTTCAATTAGTGCATGTGAACTTTTCCTTTACACTATATTTTTAAAATAATAATTGCTGTTAATATATTTCGAAAAGCTTGATTTCTCTTTTGTACAATTGTATTTGATCAGTAATGGTATAACACGAAATCCTGTCAGTATACATATAAAAACTTAATGGGAATATTTGAGAAATTTTTTTTACTGAATATGGACTTTGCTTCAACAATTTGATCTAATTGATAAATATTGTCAAGCCTTTTAAACATACTAGCTGTCGCCCAGTGGTCGAAATTCGACCAATTGTGTTAATATCTCTGGCAGCTTAAGTAACCTGAAAATTTTATCGTGACATTCTATCCTAGGACTTTAGGGAGAACAGCAATTACACGGAACGGATCCAGATTCGGAATCTGTGTGTGATAGTTTCCTCGAAAATCCTAGATGTCGGTCTTACATCTCGCTTCTACAAATAAGTAATGAAATTCAAGTTTTTTCAGATATAATTCATAGGACTTTATTTGTGTTCAAATTCGTAATTCTTAATTTAATATGACAACAATTCAACCGCTAATGGGCTACCCTACATATTTATTTTTTTAACCTCCCTGTATAGCTATAATTGCACTCAATTCTCTAACATTTATTAAAATCTTCATTATAATAATTCCATCTCATTATATATTTCCACCACCCTGTATATGCAACTGCTCATGGACCACGCATAATCTTTACATTTTTGAACCAACGGTTAAACCATTCTGTATATGCCACTGCCTATGACCCACCACATTTACTCTTTTTGTTTATGAAATTTTTAATTATCTTCTCTGACTATAATTCTACTCCGACGATATTTCAATCACTATATATATGGAACTCTTCGTGGGCTACTCTATAAATCATTTCCTTTTCTTACATTTTTTATCATGATCCTGTATATCTATAATTCCTCTCACCCTATATTTCATCTTCCCTATAAATACTACTGCTTATGGGTTACGAAATACTGTATATACATCTATGTATAATATTTTTTGCACCACCCTGTATAACAGTAATTCTACTGCCCTTTCTATTCCAAGTACCCTGTAAATTCAACCGCTAATGGGCTTCTCCATATAATTATTTTATTAGTTATAATTGCACTCTACCCTATATTTTAAACACCCTATATATACAACTGCTTATGTGCCACCCACGAAAAAAATGATTTCTCAAATATAAATATCTATCAAATTATAATATACAACGATTAATTTACCACTAAACAATAACAACGCTTTCATGCCACTTCCAGAAGTACATGCTCTAAGTATATAATAGCATTGATCTCTCTATATATGATTACTCAATGTTTTGCGTCTGGCGGCGGCACATCCAGTTGTTTGGCGTTGACGTTATGAACGTCAATAATGAATTTTTATTATATTTTATTTAATGAATGAACCAATATTATAAATTAAGATTAGCATTCTGCACTGATGGTCGTCAGTAGCTACTAAACAAAACAAAAATGAAGAAAATCGGTTGAAAAACAGAGGAGAAAATGGTACCTAATCGTTTTGTCTTTGCCTATTTATATATAGACTAGCTGTAGCCCAGTGGTCGAAATTCGACCAATTGTGTTAATATCTCTGGCAGCTTAAGTAACCTGAAAATTTTATCGTGACATTCTATCCACAGATCAAACCCAAGATTCTATCCTAGGACTTTAGGGAGAACAGCAATTACACGGAACGGATCCAGATTCGGAACCTCTGTGTGATAGTTTCCTCGAAAATCCTAGATGTCGGTCTTACATCTCGCTTCTACAAATAAATAATGAAATTCAAGTTTTTTCAGATATAATTCATAGGACTTTATTTGTGTTCAAATTCGTAATTCTTAATTTAATATGACAACAATTCAACCGCTAATGGGCTACCCTACATATTTATTTTTTCTAATCTCCCTATATAGCTATAATTGCACTCAATTCTCTAACATTTATTAAAATCCTCATTATAATAATTCCATCTCATTATATATTTCCACCACCCTGTATATGCAACTGCTTATGGACCACGCATAATCTTTACATTTTTGAACCAACGGGTAAACCATTCTGTATATGCCACTGCCTATGACACACCACATTTACACTTTTTGTTTATGAAATTTTTAATTATCTTCTCTAACTATAATTCTACTTCGACCTATATTTCAATCATTATATATATGGAACTCTTCGTGGGCTCCTTTATAAATCATTTCCGTTTTTAACATTTTTTATCATCATCCTGTATATCTATAATTGCTATCATCCTATATTTCATCTCCCATATATATACAACTGCTTATGGGTTCCGAAATGTTGAATTTCCATTTCCGCCACTCTGTATAATATTCATTGCACCACCCTGTATAATGTAATTCTTCTGTACCTTCCAATCCAAGAACCCTGTAAATTCAACCGGTAATGGGCTTCCCTATATAATTATTTTATTAGTTATAATTGCACTCTACTCTGTAGTTTAAACACCCTATATATGCAAATGCACGAAAAAATGATTTTAAACATATTTGGAATCGCCCTGTATAATTATAATATACAACGATTACTTTACCACTAAACAATATCAAAGCTTGCATGCCACTTCCAGTAGTACATGCTCTAAGTATAAACAGTATTGGTCCCTCTATATATAATTACTCTATGTTTTGAGTCTGGCGGCGTCGGCACGCGGCATTTTCAGTTGTTTGGCGTTGACATTATGACGTAAATAATGAATTTTTATTATATTTTATTTAATGAATGAACCATTATTATAAATTAATATTAGCATTCTGCACTGAAGGTCATTAGTAGCTACTAAACAAAACAAAAATGAGAAAATCGGTTGAGAGACAGAGGAGAAAATGGTACCTAATCGTTTTGTCTTTGCCTATTTATATATAGATGTTGACTAACACTATAAGACAGTCAATATCGTTACTACTACTCAAAGAGTTAAAAATTAATCTATTTATATTATATTATTTTGTAAATGAATAGTAATTCAAAATAAAGGATAAATAGTTGCAAAATGATCAAAAAATAAATAAAACAGAGTCAAGGACTTTCGGTCACGTAGTGAGGCAGCAACACACTTGTGCAATTCTTTGTTTTAGTTTTATGTTCAGCTGCCTAAGAATGCTAATAAACACAAACCAGAACAATTTTGCAGAAGTCAAAGTTTAGATAAACAGTGCAGACAGATTAGGCGGAACACTAACGAGTGTTGTATGAAACACCATGATGCTGGTGAATAGACAGACACAGATCAAAATATATAACACAAAAAGGCTGAACTAGAAATCATAAGCTGTAAAATTGACACTGGATTATACTAGAGAATTCGACGCTGATTTTAAAAGGAGGACCCATCCTGGCAGCAGTCAGTTGGTGGAGCGAAGAGCTTATATGTAAAATTGTTGTTGTATTTGAATCAGCTGTTGTATATTCGATGTAAATAAAAGTTCTAGAAAAATGAAAGTGAATATTAGTTTTATAATTTTAAATTGAACCCACGGACTTTACAACAAAGCGAAAAGACAGATCGAGCAATTCACAGCTACCAGCCATCCAGACTTCAGCTCCAGATTCTCAGCGTCTCGTTCCGTGAATGCCATTCCCCACTGCCCGCATCTTATTCTCTAATTAACGTTCTCCAAATTCCTTTCCCGACTTTATGTTCCCGGCTCCGACCATACCAAGAAGACATCTGTGCTCCAGACTCTCACATGCTGCTGTCAGACCAACCAAACCCCGGACCAGTGGAAATCCTGCTGTTATGTCATAGTACAGACGAGTCCTATATTCACCCTATATATCCTGTATATACAGGGTTATTCACGTATTACGACTCGGAATATTAGGACTAAGATACACATTTTAGACGATATTTTTTTTAGGTTGATATACATCCTTCAGAGGAACATTTTAAAATTATTTTTGTTTTATTTATATAAAGTGTCCCAGAAATGTGAAAAACATCAAAGTTGTATTTTTTTAAATTGAAGGCCCTGTATATTATAACATTTTCGGTATGTACGATTAAAATGATAAAGTGTTTCATAAAAGTTTACTATACCTAAGTTTCTGTAATATTCACTATTTTATTAAAATGTAGTGATCATTTAAAGGGTTAATGTCTCAGAATACTCTTTTCTTGTTTCCAACCAAATTCCGACTGGGGTCTCCTGAAGGATAATATTTTGTGTTGCACTTGTGGAAAATCCAATACTGTATACAAGGTGTGAAATAAATAACAATTAATTAACTAAAATTTGAAATGACAATTACTTTAATGACACATCCTGTATTTTATGTCACCAACAGTAGTAGAATTTTATTCTCTATGCGACAGTATAACATTTCTCTATACCTATTCACGTTCCCATGAAAAACGCACATTCACAGAATACAGACGAATTTTGACATATTTAATATTTAACAAAATCAGAATTTGACAGTTTTCATTCAACTAGCGGTCGCCCAGTGGTCGAAATTCGACTCTAATTCATTAAAATTATGAGTTGAACATTATTGACGTTATTTTGTCTAAGATATTTGGATTACATTTATAGAAATAATTCAGGAATTTTTTTTTATTTATGTATATAATTGTAGGATTATTTTTACATAAATATGTCTATGCAACATGTTCGATCTAATTATCGGCGGATTTATTTTGTAACCTAAAAGTTTCCGTTTCCGATTTTAAAAATAGAGATGACAAACAACCCAATGAAAACTTAAATATTTAATAACATTTCCATTATTCGCTGATTGATGATTTGTTGCACAACACCTTCGCAATGTTGTGAAAATTATATTATATTAATGAATGAATTATAATCAACAAAAAATTAGAAATATTATTTTCTACGAAAGAAGTACGACTTGTCCGAAAAATCAGTACTGATCTATAATTTACAACAGTAAATATTTTCCCATTGAACTATAGGCAACTCCAAAGATAGTAAAAGATGGTTATCACTTGGTCTGAAAGAGCGTTACCCTGCCACTGCCGTGTTTATCATTTGAAAACCAGCCTAGCATATATGATTACGCAGTTGTTTTTGTTGTCGTGTAGAGCGTTTTGGATTTTAAATTTTTTGAATAGTTAGGCTGTAAATTTTAAAGCCAGCATGTACGTTTTCAAAGGTAATATATATGTAAAGAAAATATATTTTACTTTAGAGTAAATAATAATTAACCTAATATATTCAAACAAATCTTTAAAATGTTTTTAAAAGCCAGAACTTTGCAGCAATGGGACCATGTAATGTAAAATTAATTAACTATAAGATACTCACATTGTCAGAAAACATTAATTTTCAGTATGATTTTCAATATAAAAAATTTACTTAGCAACGTAGTAACTGTTTTATGTAGAAAACATAATGAAATAGGAATCACATATTGTTAATTAATACAGGTTAAATACACCTATTTTTGAGAATGATTTTCTGTGAATTGAAATTGAAACCTTGAAAATACTTTGAAATCTTGTCTTACTGAATTGAGAACGTTCAACCTTATCGCTACAAAAGTAATGAAATGTCAAAATTTAAATCAAATTTCCCGCAGATGGCTAAGCATTCAGTGTTGTCAGATCTACCTATTTATCGTGAATTTGTGCATAATGTCACAATTTTCTGTAATCTTAGTTAAAATTATATGAAAGTTACCCGACAAAAATAAAAAGACTTTAAATAAAAAGTATAAGGTTAAAATAAAGAAGATATCAGAAATAAATTGAAGAGGTGCAACATAATTCTGATTTTAGTTGACAAACTATATTTACAATGCAATGAAAGTTGCAAACTTGCGAGCGCCCAATAAACGGCGATTATTATCTATTATAATTTTTCGTTGGTTTTATTTCAATAACATGACTATGTAGGCTAACTTTAGCGAAGGTCCAAAACTTTTAGTTTTACATTTAATTTAGTTTAACATTGGAGTCAACCTATCTTATGATTTTCTCTCCAATTAATCTGGCGGCACTGTTTGACAATTGATAGTATGCATGTAAATAATGTTTTTTTTATTATTTTATTATTTAATTATTGAACCAATATTATAAATTAATTTTAGCATTCTGCACTGAAGGTCGCCTGTAGCTAGTTGTAATTTATTCGATAATCTTTGCACTAAATTAACTCAAATTGCATCCGGCTCGAACTTGGACCAAATTGTGGAATGTCTTCGATGCACATTACATATAATATCCAAAAAAAAATGTATGAATTAGATGTTGCGGTTTTAGTTCCATGCTGGTTCAATGCAAGTATATAATTGACGAAGGACCTTTAGCGGAACAATCAATAAACACGTGCCGTCACGTAAATTAATTCACCAAATAAAAGTTAGTCACTGACCTTTTACATCGAAGCTCTGCAATGGGTGTTTTCTTGGTTCTTCTTTCTTCAGAGGCTAGCCCCGTAACAGCCGGAACAGTTTCTTAGAGCTTCGTCTGGACAACACGTTACACAAAAAATAGCGACGTAATGTTCATTGATTGAGCATACAAAAAATGCGGGTTTAACAACAAATGATGCGCTTTTGTAAACACAAAAGAAACAAAATGAAAGCGGTTTAGCGGTCGTTACGAACGAAGCTACTAACTCGCGGAATCGTAACGCAAAAAACAACAATAAGCGCCGTCTCTTCAGACGGGATCAAAGCCACCGAAAAGTTCGGAGTACATTGCACGACTCTCCCAAGCGTCCTAATAGCTACGGATCCGAAACACGAATGTCAATACTGTCTATATTTTACACGCAAAAAACACTTACAATTAGCATTAGCGCGACGGAATTTTTCAGAAAAGGTGCAGAAGTTTAAATATCAATGAAGTAATTCAATCAAATTGAACACAATACACTAAACAAATTGCGGGAACGCACCACTAGTAAACAAAACAAAAATAAAGCAAATCGGTTGAGTGAGAGAGGAGAAAATAGTACCTAACAGTATTGCCTTTGTCTATTTATATATAGATAATTGTCTACATATTATACAAACAATTTTTTTCAGAAAGTAATGGTGGGTTTAAAACAATAATATAGGCTTATAATAAATGTTCGACATGTCGCCCGTCTGACTCTAAACATAAATGTAACTGTTTTTCAAAACTTTTAGCAACATTTGCCAACATATCGACGTCTATGCTTTGGAAAGCTCCTCTAATGCGGTCCTTCATATCATCCGGTGTTGTTGGAGGCGTCTTATAGACAATTCCTTTTACGTATTCTCAAAAAGAGAAATCCGGTGAGGTCAAGTCAGGGGATCGTGGAGGCCAATTCTGAAAACCATCTTTTTCAATCCAACGATTTTGACAATGGACATTACAAAATGTCGTACCTCACGATGAAAATGTGCAGGAGCCCCAGCTATTTGTACCCACCTTTTTGCTCTTATGTTGAGTGGTATATTTTCTAAAAGAATTGGAAATTCACTGATTAAGAAGCCCAAAAATTTTAATCCATTTACATTTTCTTCAAAGAAATAGGGACCAATTAAATAGCGACCCATTATTGCGCCTCACACGTTTACTGATCACCTGTGTTGATTGGAACCAGAATAATAATGGAATAATAATGGGAGTGAAGTGAACAGAACAAAATTAGAATAATAATGGGAGTAAAGTGAACAGAACAAAACTAAAAAGTTCTCATTTTTTTGCCACTTTAACCCTACACCCACATACAAAATTGAACTCGATTTTCAAAATCATTTCCGGAAGGTCCCTGATAAATTTGGAATTTGTAATGGAGTCACCGCAAGCTAAGTAACATTTGTTTTGAGAACGGAGGTTTTCGCGGCCAGAGTCATAGCTGATTCGGACGCGGTCCAAATCCGGAAAGAGCAGAATCAGCTAACATTTGTTTTGTTTTCGCATCCTTGAAAAAGTTCCTTATAAGTGTGGGCGAAACTTCCGAAAACTGTTTATATTCAGCAGAATCAATTCGGATATAACATTTCATTGAGTCAATTTTCTCAATCAATATTGTACTTTTTATAGAGCAATAAAATTTTAAATATTAACAATATAAGAATTTGAGAATCTGTAAGTTTATAATTCTTGAAAATATGAAGTAAACCTTTTGTTTTTGTTTTTCAAGTAAATAAAACCAATATTTAAAAAAATATTTTCACTTAAATGCCTCTGTTTTGTCGAAATGATGCTGCATTACTTATAACAGTTCTTTATCGGCATTTGGTAATAATCAGAAACGAGTAAAGTGATATTATACTTAATTCTACGATAAAGTTCTGCAGACATATAAAAAGCCATAAGCAATATTCCCAGTTTGGATCAAACAGATCACAAAGGCTATTATTAAAACTACAGCCATAACATTTTTGTGAACACTTCAAAGGAGATTTTTCGAATATAAATGTAAGACTATTTTCGATTCTATGGCCCAACAAAAGTCTCGGTAATAAAATCCACTTTTTTCATTCAATATACATAATCTAATATTCATCCGTTTCTTCGAAATATCTCTCACCTTTCCAACAGCGTCGGAAAAGCATTCGGTAAAACAAAAACGCCCTTGTTTTATTTATAAAGCTCTCCGCTTCTTTTGCCGATTGAAAGACACACAATAAAAATGATAAAATTCTCGATTCCTCGCAATAATACCAGATTTAAAATCAGGTTCTCTAAAAGAGACAAGCTGTAAGATGGGCGGACAAAGGCGGCGGAACACCGAAAAAAATAAAATTTCTAATTAATCTGATGGTCGCATCCACACCGTACAGAGCGAAGAAGAAGAGAGGCAAGGCAAAAGGCAAAGAGGCAACTGCAGTGGACAACCCGGTGGACAACGGACATATATCTTGTGTGTCTGAAAGCGCTACTCCTGTCTAGAAACAATAGCCCAGCCATTAGGCAAATGAACGCGCAAGGATTACAGCAGACCAACACGGTACTCAATGAAATATTGGCGATCTTATACAACTTTAGATGTATAGGTGGTAGTTGAGTATAAGAAAAGGAGAAGCAAAACTGTGCTTATAGTTGAAAATATAATTATCACTCTTTGATCGCTTTGAATGAAAGTTTAAGTTACGCATTCACTTAAAATATATCAAATATGTTCGAATATCCGTATAAAATAATGAATTCTTTGATTATTTGTTATATGAAAGCTGTAGTTAACTAAACCACTGGTAGTCCTCTGTTGTCGGAGTTCGAGCCTAATTAATTATTTTTTTTAGTTTGAACATTTGTCAAAGAGTATGTCTCTATAAAAAATAAAGCTGGTTTAAAATTTTAAAAGTAGGCGAGGCCTTTGTTATCCCCGTTACTTCATTTCGATTAGAAATAATTGATGAAACTATTTTATATTTGTTAATATTATTGTTAGGATTATTTTTACATAAATATGTCCTATACATATATTACAAATGTAATAGTGTCTTTGTAACATTTCTATGTAATTATCAGCGGATTTTTCTGTGTGACCTAGAAATTTCCTGCATTTAACACATCAAAGTATTTCATAAATAGAGATGACAAACAACCTAATGAAAACTCTATCTTTAATGTCATTTCTCTTGCCCGGTGATTTTTGACTTCGGATTATTGTAAAAATAATATATTACTGAAATAATTATCATCATAACGAAAATTTACATTAATTAGTTTATACGAAAGTTAGTATCTACTATTTGTCCGAAAAATCAATACTAATTTACAACACGGGCTATTTTCCTATAGAACTATAGACAACTCCAAACAGTGGACAGTAATAGTAGGGCTGTAACAAACCGTATGTATTCGTTACTAAGTAACGAATACTCGATAAGACTCGAAGTACCGAATCGTTACTTTTGGTGATAAAATTAATAGTAGAACAAAACCGACATCAACGTGTTCTAATGATAATTTTTTTTTATAGATGCGTTTTTGTTTCTTATCAAAAAACAGCGAAAAATCGGTAACAATTTAGTTTTTATAGTTTACCAAAATCCACCGATAAAACCGTGTTTGCTACTATGTGCAATGTTGAAGAGAAATGAAAAACCTACAAAATAAGCTACTACACGCTCAATTTCGTTAAATGGTTTCTTAGAAAATGGAACCTTTACCCGAAATTCCGAAAAAAAAATCGCTTACAAATTTTTTATTTTATAGCTGAAGCATTCTTATTAACTAAAGCGATAGATCTTCTCATACCCAATTCATGTTCTAAAAATAAGTACTGTAGCCCCGGTAGTTTTTGCAAAATTTCAGTCAATCCTATGGAACACATATTTTTTTGAACGGCCACATTACCTCACCGGATGACCCTATGATTATGAATAAACCACCGTTGGAAAGTAGAAGAGTTGATATAAAGACTCCTCATCTCACTATTCCAAAATTTAAAGTATAAACAAAAGGCCAAATTGGTTCTTATTTATTAGTAAGCTCTTTTATACCCGGTGTTTACTATTCTTTTTATGATTGTCTGATCCTCTCATTCTTTCTCCAATATAGCGTCGGTAGCCGCTTCTTTAATATTATTGCGTAGTGTCGTGTTTACTACTAAATTTTCTAAATTTAAGTTATGTGAATTTGGTACAGTTTTGTAGTTGTGGTTGCCTAATTCCAGGTCCTTAGCTTGGATTTGTGTACTGACAGACTGCTAGCCTCACTTAGCAACTTTTCCTTCCTGAACGATCATAGTACTAAAATTCAAAAGCGTTTACATAAATGTTCTTTTTGTTATAGGTGTTTCATGAGTATTAAACGCTACTCTACTTGTTGGAAATATTTACATTTTTGGCATACAAACATAAAAACCTTCGAAATTAGGCATTGTAAATATAAATTTTCTGTATTGACACTGCTAGTTAATATTGGTACAATCGTAAATATTATATCTGACAATGGTGGCCCAGCCCTTCAGATCAGGAAGTAATTTTCCGTATAAACAGAAAGTTGTTGTAAAAGTTGATAATTCATCAAAATGAAAATTCTTTCAGTGGCTCGAATGAATTTGACAAATTAATGCGTTTGTAAGCGTCAATACTTTGGCGGTTTATAATGAAGCACTATTTGAATCACAACATGAAAACTACAAATAGGAAATTCGGAGTTTTTTAGAAGGAAAATATAATGAGATTCATTACAATGATTCTAAAAATTCTATAGAATATTTAAAGCATTAACGTGACTTCCGAAAAACAGTATTCTGTAATTTTTATCCACTTCCACGTGGACG
The DNA here is from genome assembly GCA_034190945.1 of Octodonta nipae. Lineage (NCBI taxonomy): Eukaryota > Metazoa > Arthropoda > Insecta > Coleoptera > Chrysomelidae > Octodonta > Octodonta nipae. The sequence continues at coordinate 23,210,833 of CM067224.1, forward strand.
AAGTCACTGGTTTAGCCATTTACAAAAATTTTTAATATTCTGTCCGAATCACTGATCATCCTGAGTTAATATTTCTGTCAGTGAACTACACAATGAAACCAGAAAAAAACTAGTTAGTTATATACGTTATATTAATTACTGGGTAGGAATATATGTATAGTGAAATTTCAATTAAAACTGTATATGCAAGAAAACAATTAGTCCATGCGAAACGTGTATTAAAAATACTCAACGTTAATAACTCGAGTACAAGAAAAAGTGTTTTAATAAAATTATCTTAATGTCCATATCATTAATTTACAAAGAATGTTTTTAGCTGTAAATTTCTAATAAGATTTCACATGTTATTTATGGTAAATGCTCCAGATATTTTAGGATTTATGAAATAGTATATGATACTTTGTTGCTGTTGCAAGTAATATATTTTTTTGGTACAACATATTGAGTTATGGTTGAAAATTATATTACAAAATTTCCACTTATAAAGTTATATTATTATATCTAAGTCAGACACACATTTCGGTTGTAATTTGACATCAACGGGGCGTAGTTTCATCAAGGAATAGAATGATTTATATTCTATGGTTAAGAACAATGTAACGAAGATAAGCGGAAAATTTTCCAAACTCAAAACATTCCAGTCACTCAGTCTAACATTTTATTAAGATTTCATACATATTCACTTGTTATCACCTTCCCTATACACTCCTCCTTTACCCCTATCGCGCACCATGCGATTTTTCCATTGTTCGGAACAGTGGTGGAAATCTTCTTCTCTCAGTCCAAATAAGACCTGTGCCGCTCTCTCTTTCACAGCCAAACAAACTCAAACAGTGTGCCTTTTAATGCAGATTATACCTTAGGAAACAGAAAGAATTCGCATGGTGCAAGATTTGGCGAATAAGGCGGTTGGTCTAAGACAGGGATGCTAATACTTAGTTGGAAACATCATGCCAATAATGCAGAATGAGCAGGCGCATTGTCTTGGTGAAGAAATGTTAGCAAGAAAATTTGCGGTTAGATTCTTTACACATTGCTACAGTGTCAGCAATTGCACGAATACTTAACCCATGGTCAGAATGAACCGGAATATCGATTCTCTCGATACTATCGTCCGTTGTTGTTGATGTGTAAATTATTTTCAAATTTACTTTACATTTTTTTCCGCGAACAAAAAAACTTTTTTGTGAAAGAACGCTATAGTTATACGGATTTGTTGAAGAGACGGCGCGGCGTTTCAGGTATATGTACTTCTGCTGTAGCGGCCTCAGTCGCGTTATTTAACAGCCACACCTCGTAGAGAATATATTTCCTGGCATTTAGAGATCTTCCATATTGAGATATTATTAGTCCAAAAGAAAACCTAGACCCTTTTCATTTTCAAAAATCATAATGTTTATTGTGTAATTTTTGTTTTTCTATAAAGGTACACTTGCGAGAAATCGATTAATTATCATTAAAATTTGGGACCAACAGTTAGGACCTGTCATCATGTAAAGTATCTTTGGTAAAATTAACTATTTAATAATTTTGTTGTTTATAAAAAATAAAACACAAGTTTGTTGTGATCACCAAAAAAAAAAACTTTATAATTAACATATTTCGATGTCTAAGTGTTTCTTGGGAAATAACACAACAGTTTAAAGAAAATTGCTGTATATTCCAAACGTTTCGGGGTCTAGATCAGACCCCGTTGTCAATGGTTAAGAAACTACGGATTAAAAAGGCTATTAATTGGATCCTTGAGCAAACAGAAGTGAATTTTCATCTCAATGGTTTTGTTAGTCGGCAAAATTGCAGTATTTTGGGGCTCAGAAAATCTGCGACAAATTCATCAAAAAGCAATGGATAAAGACGTGTTACACTCTGTTCGGTGTGCACTGTGGTCTAGAGAAATAATTGCACCGAACTTCTTTGAAGGTAATGCATGCAATGCATTAACGGTAAATGGCGACCCTTATCGTGCTATAAAAACGCAAAAATGCAAATTTTTGTGAACATATAGCTCCTGAGGACATGTAGTTCCAGCAGGACGGTGCCACCTGTCAAAATGCTCGTGAAACATTAACTGTCTTGTTCAGGGTTTGCTCCTGCCCACCACAGAATTGTTATTTAACACCCCTGGACTGGTTGTGGTATTATCTTAAGTAATAGATTTACACCAACAAGCATGCCAGCACCGAATCATTGAATACCCAAATTAGATGTTGTAATGGCGGCACTTCACTTGGCGTTAGCGTATTTTTGTTTGTATTGCTATATTTATCCAAATATTCCAAACGTGCCATGCACACATATCGCAAAACACTCAAACATGCCAAATATGTTTGAAAACCAGTAGACACTACAGTCATGGATGCATTGACAGCAACAACAGCTTATTTGTACCATGCTTCTTGTAATCATTACATGATTTATCTACATAACTACGAAGTTATTAAAAAACTATGGCGAAGATTCCCTCTTTTGCGCGCACAGTTGTTCCATATTATTTTTAATATCTATCCATGCATCGTTTATTTTGTTTTTATTTTTATGTCTGCTATGTTTGTGGTCCCAAATACAAGCAAGCATTTGGTAGGAACAACTCCAAAAACTTCATAACATTCTGGTTCGATCAGTCCATTCTGCCACAAACACCACTTGTCATGAAAAACAGCACTAGTTGATCACGATTGAAGCGCGGCGTGCAACTATGTGAACCAAGTTTGGATAGTTAAAGCAAATAATTGGCTTATTTGACTCCTTTGATGTGCAGTGAAAACCGACAAGTAGACGGTAAGGTGTATTTGCAATTAGCGGTATTCGACTTATTTGTACAAATAAAGCAAAAATAGCGAATAGCCTCTCCACACATCGTCGTTTTTGGACAAATATAGCAAATATAGGAATACGCTACACCAAGTGAAGTGCCGCCTTAACAATGAAATACTGCCACATATATACAATAATGTTGTTTAAAAGATATATTGTTTCATACATAACTCCTAAATGTCTACATTATAACTAGTGATGGGATCATTCGAATGAAATATAATCGATTGTTCGATTATAAAAATTATTCGGGAAACACTTATCGAATGACGAGCGACGAGGACCAGCAATACCACAGATCGAGCGATTCTGCATTCGAGTTATCATCCGAATTCGAATCGAAAAGTGTTTTTCTGCCATTCGGCGTTCATATAGAGGTACTTTCGTTCGTTCTTGGTTCTCGCTCTTATGTAGTAGGTTGTTTGAGTCTTTCATTGGATAGAAAACGTAAATGCTGTATTTTCAGGGTGCGAAGCAATTGTTGCAATGCGAAGTAATTTGATGAAATGGCTGTTAATGTAGATTAAGCAGCATTATACTGTTCTTTGAATTATTAACAAGAGTTCCTTCATGAATAAATTATAATTTAAACAATATTTAGGAAATATTTAATAGTATTGAAAAAAAAAGATTTATTTTTTGGTGTCAGTCATTTTAACCCCAAAGAAAATTATTAAATAACAATTATATAAATATCTAGAATAATACATTTAGTATAAGTTTCAACAGACATGAAGACCACCCAAAAGTAACGAGAAATGAATGATTCTAGTGCAGACACAGATGGAAGTCAATATCAAGTACCCTTTTATAAAACTGACTTTCTTATGTGTTAGTTAATGTGATTTCCTATCATTTGGAGTTAAACTTATGAACTTTCAACTAATTATCGGAGTCTCCATAAACAGCCTTTACGCTCTATTTAAACGTCGGTGTAAGTGTGGTATCTTCTCGGTCTTTTTGTTCGACCTTTTCAACGACGACGGAGCGCACCTGTGCCCTGCTTTAGTGTGTTCGCGTTGATTGGGATTCGGTGTAGATTTTAAATCGGTCGCGGTTTTTGTTTGTACGAAAGGCGCAATGAATTCGGACGAGCTTTCAATGGTAATTAGTTGTTTTTGGTCGGTTCCCAAAAGAAACGGCAAAGGTGTCGGGTATTTTTTTCAAAGGACATTGTAAGAAGTTCTGAGAAATTAAGAAGATAATCTTAAATGGAAACACGACCGAGTTGATAATGAGTATGAATAAAGATTGGTCTGTGTGTGTCCGCACCTATTTTATGATAACGAAGCGCAAGTGTTTAAATACGGACAAGGGGAAGAAATATTACTCATCGGTGGATCCGATGGTCGGATTTACACTATGGTGTTGAACGTTTAAGCCATCAGAATATTAACAAAATGGCCACTATAAGATAAGAAACTGAAATAGTAATATTTATGTATTTCAGCAAAAAATACCACCACAAAGTGGGCATTAATAGCTTTTATAAAAATAGCAGCTAAATAGTGAAATAAAATTGCTAAAATTATTTTATTTATTTCTTTGTCAGTGACTGTATTTATCTTTTCTCCTGTTTGTAATGATTTTGGTTTCTAAAAAATAATGAAATTTCTAAAAACCACCTCTCGCCTTAACCCAGAACAGGCAATTGAATATTCTCAAAATGATCAAATTCAAATTTATGTGATAAAAAGAGTAAATATACAAATTTGCACGCCTGTAAACCTTTCTGTCTAAATATTGAAGTTTCATAACAACAATAAAATCCGCAATTGCCCCCACACAATACTTAAAAAGTTTAGCGAAATAAATTATAGCCTGTTTCTCACAGGTACCTAATGTATCTTTCCATTAGAGGAAGAATTGTTTGAAACGGTTCGATACTTTTCGAGATTACTTACCCTTCAAACAAACAAAGCAAAATATTTTATTTCTTTATTTTTAGCATATGTGACACTTCAACATGTAAAGAATTTCTGTACTTAAGGATAAACCACATAATTATCTATATATAAATAGGCAAAGACAAAACGATTAGGTACCATTTTCTCCGCTGTCTCTCAACCGATTTTCTTCATTTTTGTTTTGTTTAGTAGCTACTGACGACCTTCAGTGCAGAATGCTAATATTAATTTAAAATATTGGTTCATTCATTGAATAAAATATAATAAAAATTCATTATTTACGTCCATACTGTCAACACCAAACAACTGACAGTGCCGCCGCTGCCAGACGGTCAAAACTCAATACATTGAGTAATTATATATGGAGGGAGCGATCGGTAGATCCTGTTATATTCTTAGAGTATGTACTTCTGGAAGTGACATGCTAGCGTTGTTATTGTTTAGTGGGAAAATAGTCAATGTAGTAGATCAGTATTGATTTTTCGGACGCGCTGCAGTAACTTGCATATTAAATATTCTGTTTTTAATGTGAATTTAATTATTTGATTAATATATTATTATCACAACCTTCCCGAAGGTGTTGTGTAAAAAACTGTCAGACAGCGGACAATAGATAATGTATTAAATATTTAAGTTCTCCTGGGGTTGTTGGGCCTCTCTTTTCTTAATATTCCTGAACTTGATTGAAACCGCAGATGACGAAAAATTTTAGGTTGCAAAGAACAATCTTCCAATTATTATATCGAATATATTGCCAGGAGCGATTCTATCCAAAAATTTGGGGGGTTATTCATTTGTCAAAAATATTTCGAATACCGATATTTAATTACATTTTTATTTTCTTTTTATTTCAATAGATTTGTCAATATGAGTGAACAATTTTGGTCATTACATCTACTTCTCCGATTTCACCACAACTCTTTCTTATAAAAATATACTTTTTACAATTACATGAAATAGGGTCGAATGTCGACCACTGGGCGACCACTAGTTACTTTAAATAGTGCAATGTTGAAAAAATGTTTTTTCGCACATTAAAGACTTTGCTTTTGAGTTTTTTGGGGACTGTTGAGATTCAACGTTGCTAAAGTGAGGAACGCATCTTTTCGATAAACTTTTTTTAAAACCCAAGAGGGAATATAAATTCCTCTTATTTTATTAGAAACGGAGTTGTTTAACTTAGAAAATGAATATTAAAATGCACTCTGGATTAAAGTTGTAACAGAGTCAAGCTGGCAAAAAACTATTAGAAACAAGTAATTACAAATAATACATTTTAATTAACATACTTAAGCGATGCTTCAGCAGTTTGAAATCCTCTATCAAACACCATTAGAAACATAGAATCAACATATATAGAATGGTTGCTCTAATGCGGCATTTAATTCCCAAAAAATGTGAACATAAATCATCTTGCAGAAAACAAAAATAATTCATTTTTTAGGTAGTAAATTATTTAATAGTATTAATAAGTAATATAAAATTTTTGGTCGTAGGGTAAAGAGAAATACGCAATATTTGGATTGGTGGAGGCGCCGATACTATTATAGGCACATTTTAAAAATCATATAACTATTATATTATTATTATTATTGTTTTTTACAATAGTTTGATTTTTCGATCGAATGTTAAGGGGGAAGTGCAATGTTTAGATAAACTCATTACCCCAACTAAAAATTCACATTCTCGATATGATATATATGTTTAATTAATAAAAAAATGATTTTTGTTCTGTTCATTCCCTTACTGTTCCTAAATTCATTATTACCATTATGAATTTAAACTTCCAACAAAGTTAATTTGCCATAAAGACGCATAGTGTACCCTGATCTAAAAATTCACTATACCCAAGATAAACTAGGTGTTAGAAGGATTATTCGCAAATAACTTTTGCGGTAAGTAATTTGGAATTTGCACAAAATAATCGACAACATGGTGCCTTAGTGAATGGTATCACATTTGAGTTTTTTGACTTCCGCAATTAAAGAATGTGAACTGGTTTTCAATATAAACTTTTTTTGTAAATATTTTTCATTTGTTAACGACTCTATCTATGTTCTGCCCACCCCGCAAGGAAAATGTATTATCAGTTGTTTTACGATCTGTTATATGTCCAAGCCAAAATATTAAATTAATTCTGTAGAGCGGCTTTCACCTAGGTTTTTGAAATTCTGGAAGTTTACGATTCTGTGAATCAAAAGTTTCAATCGCCAAATATAAATAGTATTTTGGTTCGCAAAGTTGCACTTTAAACCTTTACAGAATCATTGCTGTATTCTTGGTATACAGTGCAAAAAACAAAAAAAAACTTTCAGGGGCTGTGATCGAAAACAAAGGACGTTCAGACTGCTCATTGTGACTTTTGATTCGACATGCGTTATCCTTTACCAAACAGCAGAGTTTAAAAAAAAACAAAAACACCTGTTTGTTAACCTAAATTCAATTTTAAGAACCTAAGCGGAAACTAAAGACTTTTACAGTTTGTAATCATGGATACTTTTGGTCCATACGTTCAGAACTATAAAACAATAAACATTTATGGTAGAAGCTGTTGCTTTGTGATACTCAATCAATGAAACAAATTAACTTAGTATTAAAATATCATTTATATTTACACTTCTGATGGACTAGTTCCAGCAAAAGCTAATGCAAACTGATCTTTGCTCTTGTTTGATAATGGCATAGCATTTTGCCGAAACTAGTCACATCAAAAGTGTAAAAATTGGTTTCATTCATTATAATTATAAAACAGGAGTTGAAAGACAATCTCCGTAATAATTTTGTGGGGTCCCATATTTTCTATTTTCGCTTAAATTCACATTTTTGATATGTTTATTGTCATTAAATGATGAGGTATTTTCATAGGATTCAGTCATTCAAAATACATATGCTATTGAGTATTACGTTTCGGTTTTATTTATGAACCATCATCAGATCAATATAAATACAGTTTGCTAATCAATATCTTAATAAGTTAGACAAACATATACGAAAAAAACGGCTTATAGAAAAGCATAAAATTTCAGGTCTAATACAGTAAGATTATAATTTTTAAAATTCATTTGCCAAACTACTGTGACAATTCAAAGTCAGCTGAAATATGCTACATAAACACTATTTACCTATTGTTAGTAGGTAAATAGAGTTGAACTGGGTGAGCCATCTTCTTCTTAAGGTGCCATATCCATCTACTGAATGTTGGCGACAATTTTGGCATATTCTTCACGGTCTTGTGCGGCTTTAAAGAGTGTATGGGCATCGAGGCCTGTCCAGTCCCGTATGTTTTTGAGCCATGAATATTTTTTCCTTCCGATTCCGCGTTTTCCCTCAATTTTTCCTTCCATGATAAGTTTAAGGAATTGGTATTTGGTGTTTCTGAATATATGCCCCAAATAAGCTGTTTTTCTCCTTTTAACTATTTGCAGCAGTTCTCTTTCTACTCCCATGCGATTTAAAACTTCTACGTTGGACGTGTGGTCGATCCATGGAATCTTCAGTAGTCTCCTAAACAGCCACATCTCAAACGCTTCCAGTCTATTCATAGTGTTGGCCTTCAGGGTCCAGGTCTCCACGCCGTAAAGCAACACGGAGTAAACGTAGCATTTTATGAAACGATAGCGTAGCTGTAAGTTAAGACTTTGACTGCTCAGTAGTGTTCTCATGTTAATAAATGCGGCTCTAGCCTGCTCAATCCTACACCGTATCTCCGTGTCTGGGTCCAAGTCTTCCGTTATCCAGCTACCGAGATACTTGGGAACTTGCTGGATTTGTTCTCCGTTCACTGCGGCGTCTGCCTAGCGGATGTTCTGCTTATCATCATGGTTTTTGTTTTGTCTACGTTAATTTTTAGGCCAAGGTGCTCCCCTTCGGCCGATATCCTGTCGATAAGGCTTTGTAGTGATTCCTGAGATTCAGCAATAATGACCGTGTCATCGGCGTAACGAAGGTTATTGACAGGGTGACTATTAATTTTTATACCGTCGTCGATGTCGATTAGGGCACGGTCAAAGATGGATTCTGAGTACAAATTGAAGAAGAGGGGTGACAAGACGCATCCCTGCCTTACCCCCTTTTCTATTGGGAAACTTTGTGTAGTATCGTTTCCTACTTTCACTGTTGCCGTTTGGTTCATATAAAGGTTTTCTATGAAGGCAAGATCGTTGTCATCCACCATTCTCTCCCTTAGGAGCCCTAAATAGTTCCATATACCAGGTAGTTGAAAAATGGCTGGAGAAGAATTAAATTTATACAGGGTGGATAGCAAAATGTTATATTCTTTTGCTCATAAATAGTTGCATAAAAAATGTGGTTGAAATGAAAGATTCTCGAAGTTTCCTTATACTTCCATCGTCTTGAAATGATTGATCTCACAACGTTTCAATAGCGTTTGATGTTCTATCATCTACTGTTAGTAGGTAAATAGTGTGTATGCCGCACATTTTAGCAGACTTTGAACTGTCACAGTAGTTTGGCAAAAGTCGTTTTATATTTTCGTGTATGTTTGTCTAACTTATTAAGATATTGATTAGCAAACTATATTTATACTGAACTGATGATGTTTCATAAATAAAACCGAAACGTATGTGTTTTGAATGACTGAATCCTGTGAAAATATCACATCAAATATTTGCAACAGTCAAGAGTTCTATTTACAATTGTTATTAAATGCTTAACTGCAACACTGTATCTTTAGCATGAGAAGTGTTTTAGTTACTTCCTTGTGGTGAAAGACAGAACCACCGTTGTACTGGTACTTTCGAGTTCTTTTAAGCATGTTGAGTGAATAAAGGAACGGATACTCAAAATTAGAATTGTGAATATAATTCAATTTTGATAATGGGCTATTAGAGATGAAATTGTATGTTGCTAGTTGACCACTAGATGGCGACACTTGGGTAATGTTACGTGTTATTGTTGAACTTGAGATTCTAAAGTTGTCTTGATACATTCTTAGATTATATATTATATAGTGCCTGTCAAAAGTCCCCTTCCCCTGCGTATCTTTTGAACGAACTTACACTAATGGAATTTGGAGTGTGAAAATAAATGGTTGTAACCTTCGCTACAAGTGATATAACAGTAGTAGATCACATCATATGGCCACTATGGCCATTAATTTTAAATAGGACTTTATGGCAAGGGACAGCTCATTTCAAGGTATTGGCAATACCTACTCAGCCATATAAATTTTGTTTGTGTTTAGAGCAATTTTGGAGAATAAATTAAATAAATATTAAAATAATTATTTCACATTTACACTGTTATTGATTAAACAAATTCTTACAGCAAGTGCTCTAAGTGGACATAAATACATCCTATTAGTCAACTCTTGTCGTAATCGTTCGAATGTGTCAGCTGAAACTGTCATCCATTCTCCAATAATTCGTTGTTTTAAAACCTTAATATTATTGGGTTCTGTAGCGTGAGCTTTGGATTTCAAGTACTCACAGAATAAATCTAATGGTGTCAGGTCCGGTGACCGAGCTGGTCATTCTACGGGTCCTCGCCGTATAATCCATCTATCGCGATATTCTTCATTCAGGTAACGTCTTACTGCACCTTAATAATGCAGATGAGCACCATGTTGTTGATACGCTCTTTCCAAATTGCCTAAACCCAAACAAAATTCGTAAAGCTGAGTAGGAATTGTTAAACATTAGTTGCCACAGTGGCCATATTATCTGTTACCACTAATAGAGAAGTTTTCTTTAACTGTTTACCTTCACCTTCCAAATATCATAAGATTTGGTGAGGGGTTTGACTGGCAATGTATATTGTCGAAATTTATAAATTTTGTTGTGATTTGCGTGAATATGTAGCGGAGAAAAGTGTGTTGTGTCGATAACATTGTTATAATTATTATTCACGGTTTTGACAATTAAAGTTTGATGTGCTTCGATTTAAGTTTAATTTAACCTTCATTTTATATAATAACAAAGTAATTCAATATATTCATTTCTTCCCAGTAGCTGATGTAGCTGGGACTCAGTTGTAAAAAAATGTAAATAAAACTTAAGAACTTTGTTGTAATTTAATATGCACATTTACTACTTTCAAGTAAACAAGCCTCTTCGAATCCTTGTAAAATACCGAAGGTAATGCCATTTTTGCTTAACGTTTATACTATTGGAAGGACAATATCGGCATATAGGAGTAGAATGGCATCGGAAGGGTAGACTGTCGCATTTCTAATAGAAGAAGAACGGATGAAAACAAAATGACGACGCAGGCACACATCTCACCACCGACCGTTCCCCTTAAAACTTATCCACTAGCGAGCCGCCCTCCGGCCTCCTTTTTCGGCCCCCACAAGTGTGAGATGTATGCATTAGACTTTCAAAGTGTCCCGGCCGTTACCGTAGCAACGTAGAGCGCGCGGCCTCGGCCTGATATGACGCCCGGGCAATTTAATAAGATTCTGCGTCCCGGCTTCGCGAATCGCCCCCGCCGCCCTTCATTATCTCGACAGGCCCCCCTTATAACTAGTCTGCTTCTTACCTGATGCTGTGTGCCGCTTTGCTGGACCGTGCTGCCACCTGGTCGACTAACGGCCAACGACCGACCGTCGGTGATACTTCTTGGTTCGTACTCCTTGTTCGTTCTCTTTCTCTCGTTTGATAAGAGACTTTTGCCATACCGCTTTAGGGTCTTTCTCTCTTTTCACCAATTATAATTCTCTGCGAATCTGAATCGTCCGCAATACGAAAAAAATTTATGAATTATATATGACGAATGGATTTTTTTAAAAGTCGATATGAAATTTTTGAGCCTTTTCACATCATGAATTAACATTCACGGTAATGCAAAAACTGCAATATTTTATTTTTGTTAAATTTACGTATTGAACATCCCTAACTCAGCCTATATATTAAACGCCGTGTATAAAAAATTTGAAGTAAACAGTTGTGTAGTGAATTTGATTAAGTGGACTGTAGTTTTGAGTTGGTTCTGTTTTGATAAAAAACTCAATTGCCCTTCATAAGAATACTCTTACCTTGTCTATGAGTTAGATCTAGTAAAAGCCTTGGGAAATCTGCCATCCATGTATTTGTCTGCATTCGGCGCGGGTAGCCGGCCTTAACCCTGGGTTTTGAGGCACAATTAGAGTTTATAATGTTAACAATAAATGAGTAATAGCTGCACACGCACTTTGGGGTTGCACTAGTGAGCACATAGGGAAATGTTTTTTCCTTGAGAGTTTCTAGCCAGGTCCGTACTGTACGAGAGAGGCGAACAGCGAGCCCTTTTTTCGTCTTACTTCGATTGCGCTTAAGGCAGAGTTTTTTCCAAGCAATTGAGAATATACATATGTAAATATAAAGGCTGTCTCTTTTAAACCCAAAAAAGACAGAGTGTTCTGAACAAGTTGGTAGAATCAGAAACAATTTTGTTACAAAATTTCTTGCACTTTCAAAAGATTGGCAATTAATAACGATAGATACCATTTATAGGAAACCAACTCATAACAATCGATTCTTGAATGCCCAATCACTCTAGCACCGTGCCCCATGTAATTAAGTCTTTGGCACTCAGATCTATCTGATTAACAGATATTGACAATAGACAAAACGAAATTAATAATCTTCAACAAATTTTCAGAGAAACAGTTATCATATGGACCACATTGCGTGCACAATTCGTCAAATTCAACAATCTCCGAACGCCTCAACTACGTTAAGAACAGACAAACAACACCGGAAAGCCGTCCTTCCGTACATTCGAGGAGTCACTGACAAAATGTCACGGACAACAAACGAAGGTCTTCAACACCAATCAAACTCTAGCCAACTTAACCGGGAACCCAAAAGCTAAATTACCTAACGAGGATCAAGGACATGTCGCGACACAAAGATAAGTACATCGGTTGTACCTATAGGTGAGTCAATCATCGAGTATATAAGCTTTCAGTCAGTTCCCAAAAAAGAAAAAGAGAAACCAGCGCTTGGGTCTTAACAAATTGTCCACAAAAGTCAGACAAAACAAATCAGACCCACCTAACAACATTTAACCAATCACTACACAGCCTCCGCATCACGTGATAGCCCTTACTAATCAACAGACAACTATAAATAAACGATGCAGATCAGATTCACAGTCAGTTCAGGTATATATTTTTTAGGGCAGGTGAAATTCGCCAACCGAACTAACAGCAGCACGTGTTTTCCAGTTGCGTACTTCCGTGTGGGATTTGACCCACTAAAACACCTCCATCGCCCTCTGGTTACCTCGAACCATCCCGCGATATAACTTCAGGCATCCCGGCGTATATCCACTAGCCTTCAAAGACTTCACGCATGGTTAAGAATGCTCCCTCTTCAGTTGCTTTGCAGTGTATGACGTTCCGGGATCTAGTTAGACTTGGGGAGTAGGCAGATTCCGAGTTTGATCTAGACTCCAAGGGAGCTAGCTATTAACTGATAAAATTAATATAATCCTAAATAGAGCTATTATAATTGAGTGAAGATAAACATAAACAATGGGCCATAAAGTTTAAAGATCTCAACAATCACGTGCCGGTACGAAGCTGTAGGAATGTGCTTCTGTAGCCAGAAGTAAAAAAAAAGTATATTTTTCAATAATGTAGATTCTAAAGTGCGTTAAAAAAATATTTTTTTATTTTCCGTTTAATTCTATAATTTGGCCCCTAATATTAATATTAGGAATTTCTTTCGTATTTTTCCTGTAAACAAAAAAATTTAGGTCTTATAGTTTGGGAAATAAAGGGGGAATGGGTATTTTTTAAATATATTTTTTTAATATGTTTAAATTTATTTGTTTTAAAAATATTTAAAAAATAGTTTGTATTCGTCATAATGAGCCCTTTAATTTGATATATTACTTGATCCCTTAGAAACAAATATAATTTTTTATTTTCCATTTAATTCTATAATTTGCCCCCCAAAATGAATATTAGGGAGTTCTCCTTAGTTTTCCAGTAAAGTTCAGGTGAGGCGCTATACGTGTATTTTTTTTTAAATTTTACAGCTTATGGTTTCGGAGATAAGGGGGGGAGGAATGGACACATTTTTTATATTTTTGTTAATATCTTTTAATTAATTTATTTTAAAAATATGAAAAAAAATATTTATTTTCGTAATGAGCCCTTTCATTTGATATATAACATGATGGGTTAGAAACAATTTTAATTTTATATTTTCCATTTAATTCTGGAATTTGCTCCCCAAAATTAATAGTAGAGGTTTCTCCTAATTTTTCAGGTCAGACCCTATATCTCTAATTTTTTTCAAAACTTTACGTTTTATAATTTCGGTGATAAGGCGGAGGGGATGGGTAAATTTTGGTATATTTTCGTTAATATCTTTTTAACTATATTTTTTTAAAATATGAAAAAAATATATTTGTGTTCCTCAAAATGGGACCTTTCATTTCATATATTACATGATGCGCTTGAATTTTTTTTTATTTTAAAATTTTCATTTAATTCTATAATTTGCCCCACAGAATTAATTTTAATGCTTCTCTCCTTATTTTTCCTGTAAAGTTCGGGCAACGTTCTATATTTCCTATTTTTTTCAACATTTTAGGCTCAGTAGTTTCTAGAAGTACCCCTAAAATCAAAATTTCTTCTTTTACGATATGTACTCCTAATCGCGTCACGAAACTATACACTCGTACCGAATTTCAACCTCTTCCATCCAGTTGTTTAGGAGAAAATTGATATGATGTGACAGAAGCAGAATTACGGAGTGATATTATAAGGGTATATTGTTTATACGGAACCTTAAAAAATAAAACATAGCCTTTGTCGGTGAATCTTAAAATTTTTATCAAATCACTAAATCTAAATGTCAAGGTGTTTAGTTGTTTTCATTTTGATTCATTTGAGATCGGTTCTGGTTTAAATATAATTTATCGACGTATAACGTCCCAAAGTTTGATTTTTACACCTTTGCATACATAGCAAGAATACCGCAATGATGCTGTGAAAGGTAACTTGCAGGGACTCGAGGCTGAAATCCAAGGACTTTTGTCTTATCTAATAAAGATACTGATCCATCTGCTTAAAAAGTTCCAACCATCAAACATAAAAAGAACTAACACAAAGTCACTTCATCAAAAGTCAACTTTGAGGGGCTCTAGACGATCCATTGAGACTTTTATCCAGGTGTTCAGGGTTCAAACAAAATTAGGATAAGGCCATTTGCTTGCTATACGACCAAAAAAGTAAAAAGTCAATTTTGAGAATGTATAATGAAAATCAGAGCTGCAATTCATATTCTTGATATGCGAGGCAACAAGAAAAAAACTCTGAGGGGCTGAATACCCAAAATAAACAACTTCTAACTCTGTGGGTTCCTTTCTTGAAGACATCTGTTTCCACATACAGTAAGTAGGCTTTTACGAACTGTTCTGACAGACTTAATGTATTTCACGATTAATTGTATTACCCTTAATTAACTTGTGCAGATATTTAGCTATTCAGAAGTCTGTTAGAGAGTTCAAATATATAAATTCTGACGAGCTGAAGCGAATTAATTTAATTACGGTTATTTCGTTATATAAAATTGTTAAATCTCATTAAATTTTGTTTTGTGCAACGAAACAGATGTTAAGCAAAACAAATTGTATTAAGATGTCAGTTTCATTATTTATTAAAGTTCCGTGCGGTATCAACATTTCTGTATACAGGGTATCTTAAATATCGTGCGTCACTTCTGCAATCTCCTATAATATAAGTATTTCGAGGTTAAATTAGAAAAAAGTTGTCGATTTTGAAACACATTCAAGATCTTTTAGCCAAGTTGAAAAATTACTATTAGTTTCTGAGATACCTACTGAATGATTTGTGAATAATGCTTATAGTTTGTCGCATTTTTCAAACACAGTTCAAATTTGAAGGCTCTGTATTTTTTCCGCTCTACAGCATGGTGTCTTCAAATATTTTTACTGCTGTTTAGTATTCAATTTATTTTTTTTAATACGGACTGGAATTTTTATTCGTAATTTCGAGAGGAAATTTAATTTGCTATACAACAGTATATTACACTGATATATTTACCGAAGTTTTTAACCAAACATTCCATCATCGGAAAATTAAAATAAAATCGTTTGTATGGCCCTGTTTTTGGAAATGTCTTTTATAAATCAAAAAATTTACGTTCTTGAACTAAAAATATATTTATAAAAGTATGCAACATGAACAAACATCTTTCAACAATTTTATTTATATTCATACTTTTATTTAAACATGAACTTTGAACCATTTAATAAAAAAGAAGTTTTGCGAATAACCAGCATTGCTTGGTAAAACAATTTGGGGTTTTAAAATTATCTTGTTCCAATTTCTTTACACATGCTGGGAGTAATATACTCTATATTGAGAAATTTATTGGGATAACATCTGGTGATTGCACTGGTCAGTTTATAGGTTTATATTTGCTAATCCATCTGTTGCAAGCGCACCATCTTATTGGAAGTAGGTATTTAAAATTTTGGACAACAGCGAATTGAAGATCAGCTAAAAGATTTTGAAGTAAAGTAGATAAAAAAGTCAAGATAAAATAACCTAGTTAAATTTACTGGAAAGAAGAACGGACCCACAAGTTTTCGGTCTAACAGACCGAGTCACACATTGCCATCGAACCCTTCCTGGAAACCAATTCCGTTAAGTGTTCCTTAGATAATGGAACATTTACTAGAAATTACCAAAAAATTAATGGTTTATAATTTTTTTCATTTTATAATTAAAAATTTCTTATTAACTAAAAGGGTAGATCTTCTCATACCCACTTTATGTTCTAAAATTAAATATTATACCCCGGTAGTTCGTGCAAAATTTCAGTGAAACCTATGGAAGAACTTTTGTTTTAAAGGGCCATATTACCTCACCAGATGAGTCTATCATTATGTATAAACCAGTGTTGGAAAGTATAAGAGTTGATTTAGAGATCCCTCATCTCAGTTATCCAAAATTTAAAGTATATTTGGCCATTCTGGACTCATTGCCTGGACGAGTCCATTCGAGAAATTGCTAAAGAGTGGTATCTGTGAAACTTTATCCTTATAAGAAATATTATTGTCGCAAATTTTAATTTTATGCAGACACATTATTATTCTAGCATTATATGAATTTATTTAATAAATTTAGCAAAATGGAATACCAAAACTCCATATATGCACATGAAACAGGCAATTATGGAGCAACCATTTTTCATATGCAAAAGCCATAATCTGTTATGAAGGATTTTTCCGTTTAAAAAATATATATATGTAAAGAAATTGGGCTTGTCGTTTATTAGTACTTATCAATAGAAAATTTCTTAACTCGTCCAAGTGATCAGTCTAGAATGGCTAAATATTTTTTAATTATTATATATATTTATTCTTTACAATTTGGAAAACTGAGATGAGGGGTCTCTAGATCAACTCTTCTACTTTCCAACAGTGGTTTATTCATAATGATAGGGTCATGTGGTCAGGTAATATGGCCCTTTCTTCTATAGTTTTGGCTGAAATTTTGAAAAACTACTAGGGCTACAATATAAATTGGGTATTTTCTGTAATTTCGAGTAAAGGTTCCATTATATAAGGAACCAATTAACGAAACTGAGCATATAGTAGCTGATTTTGTAGGATTTTCATTTCTCTACAACAATGCCCCAGTGTAGCAAACTTTTTTTCGGGTAGATTTTGTATAAAAGGTAAAAAACAAAAACGCATCGATAAAAAATGTTCAATTGTATGTCAATTAGTCATGTTTTATCTTTAGAACATGTTGATGTTAGTTTCATGAGTTCATGAATTTGTTTTCGTTTATTATTAATTTGTTTTTATGTTTATTAAATTAATAAATAAATAACTTAGTGATATAAAACAAAATAATTCGTTTTTTTTACAAAAATGATGTGAGTTTCTTGCTACTATTAAATTTTATTGTAAATGACTTGGGCTAATTATTTTAGTCGATTAAAAAAAACATTGCGCTTTATCGTCTACAGTGTGGAACAGCCAAATTGAATAAATCCGATACCGAATAAAGGAGGGCTTGTAGGGAAAAACGCTTGGACACGTCAATTTGTATTGTTAAATTGCAACAACAAAAATATATAGGGTGTGTCATGTGCCAATGGCCAATACCAACTTTCTTATTTTAAATGAAAGGCCCTGTAAATCAGTGATTATTTGGATTCTTCAGAAAATACTAGACATAATTCATGTACAATATCCTACACCTATCTTCAACTGTTTCGAAAATATTAAGTGTTTTCAGATTTTTTACAAAAATTAACATTAAAAAAAGAAAATAATTGTATTTCACAAATTCCCTACACTACACTCAATACTTATTTCCCGTTTAGCTGTTGATATTGAGATAATAAGCAAAAAACATTACTGCGTTTCTTTTAACTGATATGAAAAAAAAAACAGTTTTGTTTATTTTCGTCAAAACTCACAGTTTTAGCATCTCTTGTTGTCTGTTTGCATGAGAGTGGTGATCAGTGTCAGTGCTATTGTCGTTTGATTTCGTTAACTGTACGTAATAATATCAGAAAAATGGATCATTTAACAGAAATGCGAAAAATAACCATTCTCCAAATGATTGGTTATGGAGATAACACACGGACACACATGGAAGTTTCTTGCTTATTTCACGTAAATGTTTCAAATTTAACCCCTGTATCCCAAGGTAAAAGTAACAAAATAGAAAAGCAGTTTGGCGAGCTTGGTCATGTAAGACAGATAAAAAAAGTAGGTGCCAAGGCTGTTAGTGATAATACGAAATTGGATATTATGCTTGAGTTTCAAGAAAACCCACATAATTGTGGTTGACAAGCAGCCCCACTGTTCAACATTAGCCCCACATCAATTTTTCGAGTATTAAAGGAAAGTAAAATGCATACGTATCAAATGATGCCGACTCGGGAGCTAAAGGAAGTCGATTTCCATAGGAAAACATATTTCTGTGAACAAATAGGAAGGTTAGATAACAATGTGATCGAATTAGATGTTTTGTTTTCTGATGAGAGCACAGTTACACTGCACGGTCATGTTAATCGTCAGAATTGTCGATATTGATCTAATGAGAATCCTCATTGGATGACAGAGAAACATATGCAATATCCTGAAAAAGTTAAAGTTTGGGCAGGAATTGTTAGAAATCATATCGTAGGTTGCCATTTTCATTGATGGCAAGTTGAATGGATTATTTTTAAGTTTACTTGGGAATAACACCACAATTAAAAAAGCTGTATATAAAATGTAAATTTGCAATTTACATTTTCATTGAAATCATTTAAAGCCATTGACTACGAAGTCAGATTCGACTTTGAAACGTTTGGTATTTTCTTTCAATATACAGCTTTTTAAATCCAATTCCCAAGTAAACTTAAAAATAATCAAGAACATGCCACAAATAACATATAGAAGACAAATTGAATGTAGCTAAATGTTTAGAAGTGCTCCAAAATAATGTCGTGCCAACTTTGACAAACTTATATCCGGATCCAGTAAAGCCACAAGTTCCTGTCAATAAAATAAGGTTTCAGCAAGATAAATCACGGCCCCATTACGAAATCAATGACCGGCGGTACCTGAACCAAATTTTTTCAAATCGGTGGATTGGGAGGCGCGGATCGATAGAATGGCCAGCATGATCTCCTGATTTGACGCCATTGCACTATTTTTTGTGGGGATATCTCAAACGTACTGTATACAAAACTAAACCCCTCAACTTAGATGACCTAAAAAGACGAATCACGCTTGCGATTAGATCAGTCACGCCTGAGATGTTGAGTAACGTTAAAAAACATTTCTATAACAGATTAGCATGTTGCCAAGACGTTCGCGGCGAGCATTATGAACATTTCCTACATTGGACATTAATGGATTTTTATATTATTTTTTATTTATTTTTTATATTATTTTATTATTATTTTATATTATTATGAAATAATCAGTATTACTTAATAGGTTTTTAGTGTAATGTATCGAATTTGTGAAATAAAATAATTTTCTTTTTTTAATGTTAATTTTTCTAATAAACCTGAATACACTTAATATTTCCGAACAGTTGAAGATAGGTGTAGCACACTGTACCTGAATAATGTCTAGAATTTTCTGTACAATCCAAAAAATAATTCATATAAAGGGGCTTGCACATAAAATAGGATTTATAGCTCACTATTTTACCACACACAGTATTATTTTCATTTTTTGGTACGTTTATTAACTTTTCAATCCGTGGAGTATTCTTTAACAGTCTTTGTTCTAGATAATGGTAATACTAAATATATTGTAGGCAATTAACCCTTTTACTAAAAAAATAAAATTTTTGGTGTACGGTTCTACAATAAACTTCTGAGGTGCAATTTTTCGTTTTAACTGACATTTAGCGTCAGAAATCGTTTATAAAAGATAGGGCGACACGTGCAAATGTGATCAAAGATATACGGCAAAGAAATATACGCAGTATTTAAGACATCCCGTTTATTAAATAGATACTTGAGATTTTTTAGTTAATATTTAACACGATTCTTATGCCAATTAGAGATCAACAATTAAATTTAACTGTATATCTGTATATCTTACAACCGGCAGCTGCTGCCATCTGAAAGTATCCGTTAAAGTGAGAATCAAGAAAAATTGTAGAAGTATATCGCCTCGGCTCTCGTGCTCTAGGATATTGCATGTGGTCGTTGACAAGAAAAAAAGTAGAAAGTAAAGTCTGTCTAGTGGAAAGGGAACGTTCTGTTGTGGCTGTGTCTTGTGTGTGTGTGTGTATGCTGTTGTTGTTGTATAGCGAACGCGATGATGTCAAACGCTTGTTTGATCTCTTTACAATCCGGCTGTGGAAGTTGACGATGGCTCGAGTTGGAAAGCATCTGGTAGTAAATTGTTGTTATGACGGCTACGAAAATGAATCGTTTCACAAAAATATCGAAAGGAAAATGACACTGCGAGACAATCGTCGGTTGTATGAGGTTATTTTTGGATTTTCTGAGTGGATAAGAAAGAAAACCACATAAGTGGTTGAAAATTTCTGCAGAGGTTAATTTGAAACATTTTAGTACCAAAAAGAATATGTAGGTATAAGAATTGAACAAAAACTGGGTCGAGATGTTTGGAGCAAATATTATCAAGTATCAAGTAGCAGATTTAACTGAGAAAAATATCTGTTGCATTATTAAAAACAAATTATCTGATATTCGGAAGTGTTTTTAAAACTAGACGAATATTTCGATTATTAAATTTGATAATAAAAACGTGTATTAGTTGTACAAAATAAAACAAATTGGTCTCAATTGAATATTTCTTGGTTATTCAGAGTTTTTTTAACTTGTTCAAACACCATGATGAATATACACACATACTTGGCTAATTATTTTTCTTGTGTTTGGAATTTTCAAGAGAAGGTTTGTGTGAAGGAAAAATTGTACGAAAATGTGGGTTATAAACTCGATATCCTTACATAGGTGTCGTCTCCTGTCCCTCTGTAGATCTTAGATGCA
Organism: Octodonta nipae; assembly: GCA_034190945.1. Classification (NCBI taxonomy): domain Eukaryota; kingdom Metazoa; phylum Arthropoda; class Insecta; order Coleoptera; family Chrysomelidae; genus Octodonta; species Octodonta nipae. The sequence goes on from CM067224.1 coordinate 23,232,023, forward strand.
TAGATCTTTTAAATAACTCAACAGATTTTAGTGGGGTTTTCATCGGTAGAGCGTTCCAAGAGAAAAATTTATGCATATAGTTCAATATTATTGTGTGTTCATTTGTTTAAATATGTACATAATTGTTGAATTATCGCAGCTCTACTAGCTCGGCGACCGTTACATGAGAGAGCACATTAGCCGAGTTGGTCAGAACGTCTAATAATTTTTTTAATTTTTTTTTATATTTATTATTACACTATCCAACAATAACCAAATAGAGGACAGGGGCAAAATAAAAACAATTCCTTACTAAACAGTATACATCAGATTAATAGAAAAGGATAGTTTTTTTTATTACACTTATGGAGAAGTTAAAAATGTCTAAGTTTACGGAGTTACAACTTTCGTAAATCAAAATAGAAAGATGAAAAACTTTAAAATATTAGTTCTTGGTTTTGGTAAATAAAATGTATTATCAGTACGCGAGCAAGGTCGAGGAACATGCAGAGGTAATTGATGTAAAACGTCACTGCAATCTATTTGGTTTCTATACAACTTACTTAGAAAGAAAACTGAGAATCTCTTCAGTAGCTCAGATTGAGGAAAACCTAAGGGAGGATATCAACCGTCAATTTTAAAAGCTAGAAATTTCCAAAATTGCTTCTGAATATGTTTTGCCATCTCACTGTACTTATTATATCCTGGGTGCCTAACCAAAGCAGCGTATTCAAGCCGAGATTTCACAAAGGTGTTGTAAAGTAAAATCAGAGTCCTTGGGTCTGAGAAGCCCTAAGAGTTTCGAATTATAAAACCAAGACTTTTATAAGCTGCTAGTACAGTATTTTTAACAAATAAAAATATACAAATTAAAGTTTAATTTGCAATCTAAAGAACACCAAGATCTCCAGTATTGGTCGGTCTTGACAAAGTTACTCCCTCTATCTTGTAATCATACAAAATAGGAGTTTACCGTCTGGTAAAATTTATGGCCTGATACTTTAATGCACTTAATGGCCGATCGTTTTTTTTTTACACCAGGCATTCACATTGACAAGAACTTGGAACAGGAAGAACAAAGTTTGGCGGGACAGTTAACAAACAAAAAATCAAAAGTTTTGCTGACTTCCTGTGATTTGGGAACCGATAATTGATTTATGACCTAAAACAGACAACCTTCAAGCTATTTTTGCAAAAATGACTTTAAATACGGCGCTATTCCGTGTTTTATCAGATATGACGCTCTTATTTACTACAGTAAAAAAATTAAGGCGGTTTGCTGTCGAGACATTGTTTTTCAATACAGGAGGGCTTCCGTCACTCGAATTTAGTGACTTTTTATCGACAACAATTTGTAAAGCCCAAAGTACCTCTTGAATATTTTTTGTTCCTTTTTCCTCGATTTTGCCTGCCGATATTATTGAGTTTTATGATTTACAACACACTTAATTATCCGGGACATCATTCAACCATTCAGAAAAATGATAAACAAGTTTGGTATCTAGCCATACTTTACTAAATGTATATTGTTTGTATTTTAGCACTGTCGTCCCTCCATTCTATTAAGTGATATTAATAGTAATAATAGACTGAACAAAACATTTTGGAAGCCATGGATGTACAAGCTCTCAAAGCTGATTTTTTAGTGCTTGCGTTGTAGAGCAGCAAAATAGTGTTTGATAGTTCTGAAAATCATTTTTACTTTACAAGCTCTCGGTTTATCTTTTGAAACTCTGCTATTTGATTTGATAACGCGTGGATCAAAAGTCGCTATCATAACGAAGACTGAAAAACCCTCAAAGTGTACTCGTTTTACTGCATAGATAGAATACAACAAAGATTCTGAAAAAATTTAAACTTTAATTACTTTTAGACTGTATGCACAACAAGACCTCATTTTTAAGAATATGGACACCCTGATTAAGAAAAACTTGATTACTGTGATGAACTAGGTAAACAATATAACCTACAGATGTTCCATTAAAGCCTACAAATACATATGGAATTCTTTATTCGAATAAGCTTTGAAAATAAAGATTTGGGTTCTAAAGATTTTGTATCTGACAAAGCAAAGAATTTATAGACGCGAGATGTAAAGATCGACATCTAGGATCTTCCAGGGAACTAGCACACAGTAATTCCAAATCTGGAGCAGTTCCATGTCATTGCTGTTATTTCGTAACTCCTTGTTTAGAATGTCACGATAAAATTTTCAGGTTGTTTCACTTGTCCGAGATATTAAACACAAACACTCTCTTCGAGTTGCGCTTCCCACTATAGAATGTCCTCTGGAACAATTATTTATGTATTTGATACATCTCGTTAAATTTGTAGACGTGAGATGTAATGGCCGACATCTAGAATTTTCGGGGAAACTAGTACAAAGAGGTTCCGAATTTGGAGCAGTTCCATGTTATTCTCTTGTACGTAAAGAATGACACCTCGGAGAGAGTATTATTCGATATCTGTGACAGATGAAGTTAATGTGAAAATGTTATCGTGCCATTCTAACCTAGGAGTTATGGGATAAGAGCAGTGACATGGAACCGTTCCACATTCGGAACCTCTGTATGCTAGTTTTCCTGAAAATCCTAGATCTCGATCATTATAACTCACGTCTACAAATTTAATGATATGTATCCAATACATAAATAATTGTTCTAGTGGACATTCTACTGTGGGGAGCGCAATTAATGAAGGTTCCCGACCAGAAACAATATGTAAATATTGAAAATAGAAAAGAATGACCCTTCGAAGAAAACGTTGGGTGCACGACATTAGGGAGGTGGCAGGTAAACGGTGCTAAAATACATCACAGAATAGGGCGACATGAAAATGGATCGGAGAGACCTATATTTATCAATGGACCAATGCAGGTTGAAAAGAAAAAGAAAATAGTTATGTAACTCTATTGAACATAGTCTGCTAATTTTGGAGAGCTAAGATCGTTATACCCTTTCAACAAGATAGGGAAATTTAAATTTGTAAACTAGTTTGGTAGCGCATCTATATAGTATCTACTGCTATTGCAGAAACTTTCTACAACGTGTTCTCGTTATTCCAGGAACAGCAACCACTGTACATGCAACTTCCAATGAAACTGGCAGTGTGATAAAAATATATCAGAATGTCAAGCTCTTCGACTACACCCACATCTTGGGGATAACGATATATAGGCGGACAATTGAGCAAATCCACCCATGAGTATTCGAGATTTATCATCTCAACCTAAGTTCCAATGTACAGTGAAATATTGTGATAATAACAAAACATAAGGCTATTGATATATTGTCCAAAGCAATTTTTTCACACAATTTGTGAAGAAGATTATGTCTACCTTCACCTCTAGTGGGTTTGTATTGTCTCATACTGGGCGTTAGATAATTCTCACTAACGACCAATATTCTCAGAAAGTCAATGTCTATGGGATTAAAGGATCTATTATTAAATGCTTGTCGCTTAATTAACTTCTTCGATGAGGAATTTTGGGATGCAGTTGAAAATCTTCCTCTTAATGTGCGACAGGATATTTTCCTGCAGCTAAATGGTGCCTCTATTCTCAAATTAATAGTTGTTGGTTAATGTGGATAGGAAGAAACAGTCCTTTTGAACTGTGGCCTCCGCTGTATCCCGATACTACAACTATCGAATTTTATTTTTGAGGAAATTTAAAATATAAAGTATATAAAACAAGGCTAGGAAATCGATAAGAAGTTTATGACAGAATTACACAAATATGTCAAGAAACAGCCTCCCTGAACTTCGAGGAGTAACTAAAATTCTAGAATAGCAAAATATGAAAAATTTATTCGAATAAACGGAGTAATAGTTGAAAGAACTCACAATTACTCACAGTTGATTATTTGTATGACGCAAAAGATTGTTGCATACTTTTTCTCCCCCCCCAATTTAATTATAGCACCAATTATATAAAACAATTCCTACTCATTTTTCACCATTATTAGAAAAATATTAGGAATTTACTTTAATATTTTTACGCAAGCTAAATATGTTAGAGATTTGATAAATTGGGATTGGAAATTTTCAAGTATGCTCAATTTAGCCAAAATATATTCATACTGTCGGCCACTTCCGGTTATAATGGAAGTTGTCGTTTAAATGGAATGATTTTTAGAGTGAATTTGTATAAAACAAAAAAGATTAGGTAAGTTTTATACCCCGTTACACGTAAAGGACAAACAGTTTCTGAAAAAATTTAAATCATAAAAAAAACTACAATAAAATCCAAAATAAATGCCTCGTTTGATCCTCCTTCGATCAGTGTCAATATTGCGTATTGCTATTGTTGAGTTACTTTTTAATTTTAGTTAAAACAGCCAATTTCGTTAAATGTGGCTCGTGAGGACGATCTTATTCTTCAGGGGGGTAATCTTGTAGGTACTAAATTTACCCAAGTTGGTGGTTTTGGATATGTACTACTATTTAAAAATGGTAGAGGTCTGAAACTCCAAAGCTCTTCGGGAGTGCATTTTTTGAGCTTTTTGGTTGGGATAGAAGTTAGGATTTTAATTTTTTGTATTATAAAAATTATTGTTGAATAAGATTATAATCATATAAATTTGGAATACATTTCATTATAGACCAAAGAAAATAAAAACGAGAATTGTGTCATGAAAATCGGTATATGGGATTAAAAAATATATTTTTTGATATATCAAGTCGTAAATTTTAGATTTGAGATAAGTATCTTAAAAAGTACCACCCTATATGACGGTGCATTTCTCTAAATAAAAAAAGATATAGTGTTTTCTATATCGTAAATGCGACAAGCTGTAAATACTATTAATATAATTGATGCTTTGATTTTTTAACTTATAGATTTTTCTTATCATAATTTATTTCGATTCTGTGGCCAAGTAACAGTTTTTTTAAGTTACAGATTCATAACAGAAGTATTGTATTTTATATACAATACAGTTTGAAAGCTACAAGTTTTATTTTAGTACAATGGCATTAAGAAATCGAAATGATTGACCATGAAAAAAATTGGATCATTGACACCGCCATACTTGGTTTCAAACCCATCAAGACACCACATCTTACCAGTCTAATTATCCAAATTACTATTTTATTGCGAACCACTTCATTCAATAAAAAACCGAAGCAATAACAATTAGGCATTAATAAGCAATCATCTTCAACCAATCAACTAAAACAAGGAAAAAAACCTTATAGTACTTCTTGTATACCTTCATATCGTCCAATGAGGAGGAAGTCGATCCATTCGTGCCTCCATATAATAAACGCTTAAAACAGAAAGAATATAATGAAGAAATCGTCATTTGGATGAAATGCGGTCATTAGAATTAGTATAATTATAATCACGCTTGAATAAGATAGAAAAAAAGAACGAAAAGGTCCTTGTCCTTACGAGAGAGTGTATTGGTCTCAAAGATTGCACCTCAAGGTCGAGGTTGATTGAATTTCTCTTATATTTGTTGGTGTATTGGTATTAATATTTATGAATGGAGTACAATGAGAAAATCAACATAAATATTCCTTGCTAGTTGCAATGTAAACAAGGAAATTTATAATCTCATACTCATCGTAAATAGTAATGATAAAGCCTAATTGAACAACACATAAACGATCTTGGTTTATGTGACAATTGTGCTCTTGATAATTAAATATATGGCATTACAGTAGGTACTTAGAAAACTGCTTCCATACCTCGGAATATATTGGTAGAACCAGATCCAAGAAAGGAGGTGTAAGAGACCTTGTAGCAGTCACATTCGTTTACTTGTACACCGAAAAAATACGGCATCCGAGAATTTTAAGCGACATACCAGACAATTGTATTTAATTAAAAAATTGTAACAATTTCAAATTGGAGAAAAAAACTTCACAAAAACAGAGAGAAAAATGTTTTGTGAGGAATAGCCGTAAGTGTTGAGAATAACTGGCACATTTTAAACTCAGAAAATTGTGTTATCAGTGGAAATTGTAATTAACTGTTAATTTAAAACTTTCATGTTGATATTATAGAGTAGCATCAACAATCCAAAACACCATGTATATAGTAAATTCACTAAGTTTCACTAGTCTAATTTTTAAATTTCAGATTTTGCTACCGATTAATTAATTAACTCATTAAAATCTCTAGGGTACCTGCAATCCCAGAAACCTGAAATTCGGTATGGATCCTACAATTTGCAAAATACTAATACCAATATCCATAAAAACGGTGCAGGTTTATAAACGGTTGAATTTGTAATAAAATGCTCAAATTACTTATAGAGTGTGAAATTTATATTCTAAATTAATGTAGAAATCTGACTGTTAATAAAGGAAAATAATAATAATAACCTCATCTTGACCTGTTCTACATATTATTCGCATAACTGAGACGATACTTTTCTCCAATAGCAGTAGAGATGTTATCCCCAAGGTTTCATTGTTTGCCTGTGGCCTGACTCCCTCCTGTCAAAATCACATAGGCTGAATATCTATCCCATCTAATTTATCCCATAAAAGTTTTCAATCAAAAAATATGGCTCAGTAATACATCTATCCTAAAAACCACACCAAATATGAACTTGCTAGGGTTACAATAACGGATGTTTTGATACTACTGATATGATAAACAGTATCGATATTTCGTTCCAGATACTTGTTCCGATACCAATATAGTGATTTTGCATTGATCCCATCTAAATTAGTATTTTTCCGGTAATATAGGTTATCGCTGCGCTAAATTTATAAATTCTCGGATTTTTGGTTCTCTCCCGCAAGTTCGTATGGACACCTTCTTTTGATACCAGCATCAATAGCTTTGTTTCGATACTACCACCGCTACCGATATCGATACCCCTTGCGATACCAGTATCGATATCTTAGTGGTATGGCAACGTCCCTAGGTGTAATAGCTTCTCCAGGATTCAGTCGCGGACTATTCTTACCCGGTATTTCGGAGTTCAGTTTGTTTATATATCTTTCGAGGTGAAAATACGTTTGATCACTAAAGATAATTTTGTTAGAAAATTACCTTTTTCTCCTTTCCTTGTAAGGCCCAATCAACAAAAGCACGCCGTGCTTCATAATCAATTTGCTTTAGATCTTGTGTCATCATGTTAGTTTTTGCGGACTGGAATTTCAACATGACAAAGAAGAAGAAATTATTTTTATGTTTTCTGAAATAAAAAGCTTTTTATTTCAACCGAGGTGTTATTCCCAAGAAAAAATAAATAAATTGGTAACTTGTACCCTCCTATATGCTCCTCTGGATTATTTTTGTAATGATGTGACATAATGCTTCAAACTCAAACTCATTGTGGGACTCCAATTCTGAAATCAAATCATCAATACATACAAAATTCGCCATACTTGACAGACTGAAACTGTGATCATTCTTGCGATGTTCGTCACGGTGATTCATCTTGTCCGTGAAAATTCACCCTGGTAAGGGATTAGCGTTGAAGGTTACTTCAGGTGTAAACAATAATTAATTTAATTTTAATTTTCAGGGTAATTATCTATAAGACGTCGTAGGAGAGGTAGCATAAAAGGAAACAACAATTAAAAATCACGGTATATAATTCTAAATCTTATATTCCAACAATTCAATTAAACAAAAATTAACTGTTATCCGCCTAATAAAAAGCCAACGAGGAAAGCAGGCAAAAATAGAGACTCAGCTATACAAAAGGAATATTACATGGATCATTAAGCCCCGGCCTCAGATGGCCAAGAAAAAAACTGATTTAGGAAGACCAAAAATTTAATGACTGCTATCATAGCCACCATATGCACCACTGACTTTTCCCTGGTCGCAGATCTCAGACTGATACTCTAGGGAAAGACTTTCGGCTCCTATGATAAGGTTAAATCAGCAACTGACGCCTATTTTGATGGACAAATCATTACATAAAAGCATCAAAATTGGAATAATTTTATCTGTGTGGTAGTTGACTATATTGATGAATAAGGTCTAATTTTACAACAAATGTGTTTTTACTGGTTAGTTAGATTAGATTTAATGACACATGTGTCCCTCCAAACAAATTCATGTGAAATATGTTGCGAAGAGTGACAAATTGCTAGCCCTCTGACTGTTAAAAATATCAGATCTCAAGGTGAACAAAGCTCCTAACTCTACAAGGCCTAACTCTAAAAGTCCTAACTCTACAAGCCCTACATCTCGGTAAAAAAATCGGGTTTCGCTATTTGAAGACTGAAGTATGAACTTATGCTCATAAAAAATTAGTGGAGTGTCAATCTTTTGTTGACTTTCACATAGCGTTCGAGGCAATAGAACACTCAGCAATTATGGAGTCCCTAAAAAACTCCAGAATACACAACCGATATACTGGGTATGGTCCTTGAAAAGACAAATAAGAACTGCATCCATTGTACATCTATATAAAAGCACCAAACCGACTTGCATAACAGGAGACACATTCTTGCTTCAAATTTATTTACTTATGTTTTAGTCACGTTTCAAAAAATTACATTAGCAAAAAAATAAGGCCCTCCTAATAAATGGAAGAAGGCCCAATAATGTGTTTTGCTGAAGATATCGTTCTTATCGCAGAATACCCAGTATAATTATATATAGATAGAATTGTGACTATCCGATAATTAATACAAGTACACTTCTAGGACAAAAATAAAATAAGGAACACAGGCTCAAAAATACACATATCTTATTTTTAGAAATAAATCAAAGAGGAAAGTTAGATCAGATGAGATCATTTTTGGAATACAGTTGTGTGATTTTGGGATATGTACCTACCTCTCGCTCTAGAGTAGAAATAATGTCAATGTTTCCTATTTATTTCTTCTTTTTGGGAAAAGCTACTTTTTTCGCCATAAGGAATGGGCCAAATTTTGCTGTTTTCAGTTTATGAGCTTTCTGTTTTTTAGTAGGGGCGCTCTTACTGTTTTAGACTTTGCGTTGGATAAAAGCGAAACAGATGATGATGTTGTCGATGGTGTGGAATTCGGAGTTGAAGTCTTATTTTCAGTTGCGCCATTTCTTGGGGTTTGCTCTTTATCGTCTTAGGTTTATCGCAGTAAGCTGCTCGTTCTGCAGGTGACTTCTGTACAGTACATCCAGGCCTAGATAATGTTTTCGTCCTTGAAGTCTCTTAAGCGGACCAGATGGACTATTTCCCTTTGTGAACTAAACTTCCTGAAGCATCAGCCGACTTTACGTATTTTTTGATGAACAAGTCTAGAATCACATACATATAGAATATCCCGAAAATAACAGAAATTATACACTTGAATTTATTTTACTTCCTAAATAATCACAAACATTTTAGGCAGAATTCAACATTCTTTTAACATATTTCGCTGCTCTCCAACAGTCAATTGATAAAGCTCTAAATAAAGTAGTAAAAATACCCACATCGTAATCGAATTAGTGTCGCAGCTGCAACTGCAAGTAGAGTAATGGAGTGCATAATTCTCGACAACAACAACAAAAAAAAAACAAATAAAAATTACTAATATCCGAGCGAGTAACATAAGTTAACGCCGTTCTTTTATTTACATTTACATTTATACACAGGGAGAGATACAAACATTCGACGGAATTTATCGATGCCAAGAATTAAGAATAATTCCCTATAAAGTCTTGATGAGCCACCCGCGGCCGTTCGGCATTAAATTATCAGATTTGTGTCACTGACCACTTGGTGTAAATTATCATATTGCCGGTCAGATTCCACACAGATCTCCCATAGTGTTCGACAATGGGGGCGAAGTGATCGTACAGCATACACTGACAGAAATGTTTGTTCCGCGCAATTAACTTTAAAATTGTTTTCTTTTACTAGAAAACTCTCATTTATTAGAACCACCAATTAAAAAGTTGTCCCATAATTTGGCAGTGTCTCCGTTATTATGAAACATGAAAATAGCGGATGTCACAATATCTTACTATTTCAACAATTGAGAGAGTCCGCAAACGAATATTCCATAGCAATCTTTGTTTTTGAGGTAGCATCGTTATCAGGCACCACTCGTATCTCCGTTACGACAAAGCTTTTTGGTCATTAATAGTCCTGTTCACTTTTCGATAAAAGCTATCTTTGCCTATTTTGAGTAATTACCAGCACATTTACAACGAATCTCTTCACATCGTCAGTCTCTCTCGTGGACAGCCTTTCCGTGCTTCTATAGGCTTCTCCTCTTGGCTTCTATTTGTCCGTATGTCATTGAAGAACAGAATAGTTTCGATTTCGTTCCGGGTTACGTCTGATAGTTTCAATAGTGTCTCGAATAGTGATTCCTGCCATTTAATGTTCCACTAACTGACCCCCCCCCCTTATATGTACAGAAGAAATCAATATCTTATTTAGTTTTGCCCTTTGGGCTTGCCCAAATTTATTTTTTGTAGTTACTTTTCTGCAAACACATAGCGTATTGATTATTGTGGCGAAAGAAATCATAAAATTATATTTTCTTTCATTATTTTGAATGTTCATTTGGGATTTTCACTCCACACAATGCTTTCTGAAAAATACAGATAAGTTAAGTAATAAAAATCAAAGTGTAGTAGTATCTAGGAGCAGCTTTGGAAACTGCCTGGAAGACTAGTTGGTCTCTTATAGAAAAAACTCTCTCGTTGGATTAACTGTGAGAAAGTAGGTCTACGTATTAGTCAATTAGTTTTCCTGTATAATATGTTAGGATGTATTTTGTGTTATACTTATCTGTGGTATGACTTTGAAGTTTCCTTTTTGATGTTAATTTGCCAGGAGTTGTTGCCATGATACCGCTATCTCTACAGAGGGGTGTCCCAATTTCTCTATTGTTTAACATGCAGACACTTTCTTAGTCTGTTTGCTGGTTTCGTCGGTCTGCGGTTACAACTGGTCAACTTTGTACTTTTATTTGAGGGGATATTTTTAAAATGAAGTGTTTAAAAGGACTAAATATTGAATAACTCTAATAAATAATCATTTCTAATGGTAGAAACTATATAGAACACTGTATGGACTAACTCATATGACATATGACAACTTAGTATTTAAGGGAAAAATCTCATTACTTTGCTAACTTGTCTACTTCTTGACTGATTTAATGAGAAAGTTGGCAACTTAAGTTGAAAAACCCTGTATGTAGAAAATACCACCATATCATTCAAAATATAGATGTCGCTCATCTCATAGGTTCATTCACTAACTTAGACTACCTTAATTTCAAAGGTTTGTATAAACTAGAAAAGCAAGTAACACAAATTAGGGTCCTGATCACAAAGACACATACTATGTGTAGACCCTGTATTCACCAAAAATCACAAAAACATTAACAAACATCCCACAACAGTTGAACCCTACAATACACCCGGGTTATCGATTAATCACGTTTTGAATTCCAATCGCAAACAAGGTCTTCTTATTGGAATCTCCTAATATTTCATTTTGACATAATAACTACATACGACGAACGAACAATATACGTGAACTAGCTATTAAAATATTAATTCGCAGCTTATGCCACAATATTCGATACTAATTCACATACGTGTCACATACATTTAGCAATAAAATTTCAATGAGGCCCATAAACAACTTACGATTTGATAGATGTTTATGAGGTTCTCTTTTTTTACGATTTTAGTATTGTTTGTGGTTGTGTGGATTTTTTTAATTTGAAAAGTGAATATATGCTACTGACGAAAATGCATATTAGAGTGTAAATTTACCAAACTGACAGATTTGCTGTGTGAATGTAAGTGTCAATGGCACAGGAGGTAACAAAAGACTTATTTTTAAAAAAGAATTTACGAGTAAAAGGTGTCAATCATATTGTAGCAGATGCATACAAAGGACTTGTAAATGAGCTAAAGATTTAATAATGAGATTTACAGAGAAATGTTTTTAAGTTCAGGTATCTTTTCTGGGAATACCTGTTAACCTTAAAGTCCCCTTCATCACTGGAAACAATTGCAAAACAGAAAATGATTTATAATGGCTGCAATTCACGAAACAATTAAGACATACAGTACAGTTGGTGCAATATGAATACACTCTTTTAGGAACGTTTCAGGTAGTATGAATAGTGAACCCAATACTTTTGTACTGCGCTGTAATAAGAACTACGAACTTGTGAGAACTTGCTCACGTTTATATTCGATCAGCACAGTTTTATTCTGTAATCATTATTAGTCGTTTGTGAATTCATCTTCAGTGTTAGTGATGTGTTGTATATTAATCCATATATAATTTATATCACCATTTAAATTCTTTATAATGCTTTTTTTTTACCTTAGTATAGGTCTAAGCCTGAGCGTGATTGGAAAAAGAATACGGTATTGTTAAGTTACAATCACAAACAAAAACAAAATAAAACAAATTGTTGAGGTAATACCTACGACGGTAAAACCATTCAGAAATGTACTATGAAATAAAACATTTTTTAAAAAATATATAACCGACTTCTAACTATAACTAAAAAGCTAAAAATAATTATAACAAAATACAACTCTAGCAAATAAATATCACATTCAATGTTGTTAGGTACCTACCCAGGAAGTAAAAAATGTAAACATTAAAAGGTGCTCATTCTGTACAAATTAATTACCTACCAATCTAGTATATTTTTGAAGTCGGTGCCAAGCAAATCTAAAATCCTCCATTGCGCACTTACCTACTAATTCATCGAACTTGATTGTTGCTTGGCACCGACTTCAAAAATATACTAGATTGGTAGGTAATTAATTTGTACAGAATGATCACCTTTAAATGTTTACATTTTTTACTTCCTGGGTAGGTACCTAACAACATTGAATGTGATATTTATTTGCTAGAGTTGTATTTTGTTATAATTATTTTTAGTTTTTTAGTTATAGGTAGAAGTCGGTTATATATTTTTTAAATGTTTTATTTTAAATTTTTTAGTATTTTTGAACTCAGGTAATTTTCATTATTTATTTTTTATTTTGTGTGTATAACCTTAATAGACAGAACCAGGTAACATCGAAAGCCTCAACATTACACAATGATACTTTCTCATTTAAATTGACAGGTAAATCTTTACAAACAAAATGTACCAGTACGCGTTGACTTAATAAGCCCAAAATATATTTATGCCTTATGGACTACGCCATGTAACCTTTCTTCAACTTTTTTTGACAACCCTGTATAACTATAGATAACTCCACTCCAACCTATGTACCAACCATCCTGTACATACGACTGTCCACGGACAAGCATACATTTGTTAGCTGCCTTCTATAGGACGGTGTAGCATCCATCCCATATTTACGGAGTCAAATCCGTCCTATATTTCAACCATAGTATATAACTCCTTGTGGGCTAGTCCATAAATTAGTTCATTTTTTACATTTCATATTATCGTCCTGTGTAACATTAGTTCCTCTTCACACTTTATGCAACTTCTTATGGGCTATAAAAGCAAATAAGTTTTTAATCACACTGTATAAATATATTTCAGCTGCAGCATATATTTCAACCATCCTGTATATGATTTGCTTATGACTACATCATATAACAGTTATTTAATTACCCTATATAATTTTAATTTCACATTTTTTCCAACATTTTTTTACCACCAAATGTCCAGTCCACCCTATATTCCAACCATCCTGTATATACAGCTGCCTACGAACCACTATCATTCTAGTCCGTCCTATATTTCAATCTTCATATAAATGTAACTCCTTCTATCACTTTACTTTGTGATTTTGTTTGCTATAACTAAACACCCTGTCTATAAACGTACCAAATAGCAGTTTAAAGTTTGATATGTGTTGTCACTGAATTTTCTATTAGGCCGGGAGAATGTAACAACCAAAAGTACCGTCTTCGCAAAATGGAAAAATTTGCATTTAAATAGGTATTATTATTAGGCCTGGTATACAAACAAAACTCATTGATTTAAGGAGCCGATAATACTATGCTTTACTACCTATATGCTTGAGATATACATAGAAAATTTTCAAATTCGCAATTAAAATTTCCAGTGCCTAAAATTACCGCACTATTACGTTGGAATTAAAATATTTATGAGGAAATGTTCGTTATGTCATTTCGATGAAATTTTTGATAAGAATTTTGGAATTTTCGGCGATTTTCTGCAAAACTGCAAGTTGCACGTCGCAGAAAAGTATATGAGATCACCTAAGGATCTTCCTTCCTTAATAGATTAAACGTTAAAAAACTATACACATCCATAAGGAGTAATCGAAAAATCGACTAAAATATTAGGGATATTTGTCGATTTCCATGCACGCATGTGTTCATTCACAAATTTTATCACTTTACCAATAGAATTCTTTTCCAAAATGGGAAGTTGAAAAAATACGCGACGAATTGATTACTTCCTCCTTTTTGGAACTCGGTTAAAAAGATAGTTTCTTATTAAAGCAAGCGCTCTTGGTAACAAAAAGGTCCCGGGACTGAAGTTTGTTAAGTGAAAAATTATATTTTTGGGCTGCACTAATGCTGTAGGCTAGCAGAAAAATAAAACCATTGGTTACAGGACAAGCCAAAAATCTTAACTTACTAAGAATTTTGACAATCTCCTGATAATCAACAACACAAATAATACCTGTTTTTTATCTCGAATTTTTAAAAACAACCAGCAAGTTACCCCAAATGTAAGCTGAGGTGATTCTTATTTATGAAGTACTTATTAATTTGTATTCAGTAGTGAAAAGCTCTTGGCAAACTCAAATTAAGTAGAAAACTACTTATATAATCCAATGTATGAGTCTAACGACACTATTTTTAGAAATTTGTTCTTATTACAATTGTCACGGGAAGGTAGCTTTTTGAGAACATCTGAAAGAAATCAAATCATAGATGCATTTATGAGTAGTAAGGAAATCTTGCAACGTGCTTTGGAACTCGCATGCGCATGTCTAGATCAAAGCTATAAGCAGCTTCCCAGATAAAACAGAAGCGAACAACCAGGGTGGTTTGTTGTCGTTGTAAACGTACAGGGCATTTCCAACATGACTCCTAGTAAGAGTTGGCCATTGCAACCAAACCACTACTAGGAACAGTCAGTCAAGCAGCATAAAGGGGCGAAGGTCGACGAACCATCTCACCAGCCTCACAGGAAAGTAACAATTTGTAGATTTTCACATAAAATGTAGAGAAAGTATAAAGCACAATTCCCAGTTGAACGGGACAAATTAGGTATTTATGGGTAACTAGAAAAAGTCCTGGGAGCTGGCTGCATTGAAATGGTAGAGAGGACCCAGTTAGCTCTTGACTAGTTAATTAGACGGGCTATAATTAAAACCGGACGAGTCATACCAAACAGAGTTCTGAATATGTCAAATAACTATATCCCAATCACGATACACATATAAAGGTATGCCATCGCGCCAATCACTATATGGGCTTATACACAGAGAATTAGTTTATTTAATGTTTAAAGATGTTTATCAAGTCAGTTAATAATTTTCTTCACGTATAATATTTAAATTGGGAATAAAAAAATAGTACTTTAGACGAAAATTGTTAGTTATTATCCAGCATTAAAACCTTATTATGTGTTAGAGCAATTTGAGAAACAGTGACAATTTTATTCATGCAGCTTTATCAATTATCTCAGAAGTGAATAATTATTATAGTAGAAAACTCGGTCGTCAAAAAATTAAAAAGGACTTTATATTTTATTCCATGTCAAAAAAATGCGACTATAACTCCAAATAAAATATAAGGGAGAAAATACACCATTATTTAAAACATATATAAATACATTTCTCATGCATTGGTTTACATAGATTTTTGAGGATGTTATTTTAGCAATTTGTTTTTTCATAAAAAATATTTGTTTTGGCATATATTATCATACATTTTGTGAAACTCTAATTACAGGATCAAATCTGCCCCTTTAGTGTTTATATTATTGTCCTTTAATGTAGCAACATCACAACCCGTCCCTCTGAATTTAATAGAAATGAATTCAAAGCTTTTCAATTAAATTTATGTTGGGACCCAATATACCATAAATAAACTGCTAAATTTATCTGTAAGAACACAAAAGCGATTGAAAATTATTTATACGCAAGACATCTACAAATGAACAATGAAATTATATTCTCCAACCACAGAAAACGCTACAAATTGTTTAAATTAAATGTAATAGTATTATATTCAATGGATGAAGACAGACATTTCATTCTCAGGTGACGTCATGCGCAAACTTGGTCGCATTTGGGAATACAAGTCGGCATACCCGTTTTAGGTGGATAGTGATCACAATTGCCAATGGTGAAAAATAGTTTGTTTCGAACCAGTAACACCAGCATCAAAAAGACAGGTCCCAGTAGAGTTTATAAAATACTTTTCCGACTATTTGACACACATTATACCAGAGGAACAGCAGAAGGCCATGAATTTTATCTTAAAACACTGGCAAATTTTGAATAGTCAAGATGGTGCTACAGGTCGTACAATCAGAATCCAACACAGAACAGATACTTGGCTCAACCAATAAGAATACCGCCTAGACGACTACTGGCAGTTGAGGAAGATACCGAGTCCATGTTACAAGTCAGTCAGTCCATGGTCTGCTCCCGTCGTTTTAGTATAAAAGAAGGATGGAAACAACCGATTTTGCGTGGATTATAGGATATTAAACGAAACAAGGAGAAAAGATAAGCTATCCATTGCTCCACTACTAACAAGGTCCCGTTGGTTTTCTACACTAGACCTAAAGAGTGGATACGCCCCTTCAGAAATCATGTTTTTGTATCCAACCTGGCATATCTCAATCTCCTTATTTGCTATCTAAATTATTTCGTTCAAAAATGCTATGAAAAGAGGTTACCTCTCAATCCATTCTTGGTTGAGAAGTCTTCGCTCAAAGTATTGTTGTATATTATTACGTTTCTGTTGTTCTGGTATATTGTCTTTATATATCTCAATACTTTATCAAATACTTTTTCTAAATGAAGTAGATTCCCAGCTCTCTTTCCACTGTTTTATTCTTCTATCTTTTCCTCTATGTGATTCTTCTAAATTTTACTACAGCCATAGTTTTATTTTATTCTTTAATATTTTTTTGAGAACTTTCATCATTGAGCTGAAAAGTGTGATTCCTCAATAGATGTCTCCTCTCCTCCTGACCCTATTTTCTTTATAATTTCGTTGCTTCTACTTTTAGTGGCTAGTGTAAGTTACAGTATTTTTAAAGCCAGTAAAAAACAAAATTAAAGAAATATAGAAGTTTTTCTGTAACATTTTTAAACAGTATTAACGAATAAAAAAGTAGTAATATGTGCGCCGAATTTTATGAACCAAAATTAGATACAGTTTCAAATAGTGATAATAATATATAATAAGTCCTCAGGTTATCACCAAGTCCTGACAAATAAATTTCAGAACCAGATCAAAAACTGATGAAGATAATTTGGCACTGTCGAGTTTAATACGAAAAGATTTATTAACAATATCCTAGAGGAGCCAATCAAACTCCACAAAGCCATAGAACAGGTAAGTTTTGAAGTTGCCTATTCTAATAATATATTTTAGGTACATATTTTGTATTTATCTATTTAGGTAGAATAATTTTAATTAATTAAGGACCTTTCTTTTTCAAATTCACATTTTGTTTCAATTTACATAAAGGAGAAGGCTTTTCTGAGCCCACACAAAGTAGACATGATACGGAATACATTTAAAATAATTTATATTTAAAAAAGAACCGACTTCAACTGGCTTGAAAACCGTTTAGAAACCATGTGTGTATTCTTATCTCTCCCTCTAACTTGTATTTTTTTGGTATTGGTTGTTAGCGAACGTTTGGTATTCGTTTTTGTTTAATTTTTTATTAATAAATTTTTCCGGGTAATTAGCGGCAGAAAGCACATTTTTTACAAATGTTGTTTTCTTCATTAATTTTATTGATGTTAGAGTCACATAGATAATTAGAGGAAAAGTTGAGATATCTATTAGTGTGAGTCGGCTTTCTGTAAACTTCAGTTTCAAATGTCGATTGTGTTTTTTTTATTAAAATGTATAAGAAAGATAATGTGTTATTCTGTTGAGGTTCTAGTGAAAACTGAATAGTTTGGTCTTTGTTATTGTTTGCCCAAATATTATCAACATAACGCCACCAAACCAAAAGTTTAATCTATTTTGAGAAAATTGTTTGTTCTTCAAATTTTTCCAGAAGACAGACAGACAGGATTTAGTAAAGGACCATGTTCTAATTTGGAAGATTATATCATTATTGAGGGTCAAATCAACTACTGATGGATTAACTAATCCTGAAAAATAGAATAAAATAGCACTTCGTTACGTTCAATATAAGTGTTGATTGGCCAGAATCTAAAAAACTACTAAGGTCGGCTTGAATTAGTTGGCAATCATTACTAGTTGAGATCTTTCATGTAATGAGCATATAAAAGTACGTTATAAAAAAATATTCAGCTACGTCAGAAATGAATGTAATAAATATCAAGGGACCCAGGTGGGATCCTTCAGGAACACCCGAATTGAAAGGAGAGACTCTAGACTTTATACTGTTTAGAGCAACATACTGGATTATATTAGAGATACATCAACAAATAAGATCCAAGATCCATGCACACTGAAATTTACAAGTTTTACGTCCAATGTCAAATGATATAGCTTGTCAAACACTTTGGAATATCGGTGTGCACAGCACTTACTGATTAATCCTTATTTATGATATTCTAATGGTCGTTACAAAAGAGAAAAGCTCCTGTTTTAGAATTTTTTCAAAAATTTTGCCAGTTATAAATAATAGACATATTGGCCTATATTATCACCAGATCAATAAAATCTGAGCTGAAGTCCGCAGAAAAAGCAGAACATATTTATTCAGTTCGTGTGCATTATAGTTCATTATCAAATATAGTATGTTTCTTTGGTTAAACACATAAACTGTCGATATCTCAGAATCAATTTCCTCAAAACTTGAAAGTAATTAAAAACTTCTTCCATTCGTTTATTTTAATCTTTCATAAAAATTCCACTGTACACACATTAAAATGTATAAGAAAGATAATTTGTTATTCTGTTGAGGTTCTAGTGAAAACTTAATAGTTGTTCTCTGTTGTTTATGTCCTTAAGTAATTCATGTCTTCAAGGTTATGTTCCCAAATATCATCAACATAACGCCACCAAACCAAACGTTTAATCTGTTTTGAGAAAATTGTTTGTTCTTCAAATTTTTCCAGAAAAATGTTGCTTAAAACAGGAGACAGACAGGAAGGATTTAGTAAAGGAGCATGTTCTAATTGTTTATTGACTATGGGACGTGTTTTGTATTGACAGGATTATTACAGTACAATGTCAAAACTTGTTAGTGTGAAAGTATTTTTTTTTGTATAGGTGATAAATTTTCTAAGAACTGTGGGTTTTTTAAGGTGAAATTTAGACTTACCAGTAAGTGGTGATATAATTTTTAAAGGAAATTTTGAGAGTTCACTGTATGGAGAATTTATAGAGCAGATATTTGGTCTTAATTGGATGTTGAGTTTATTAATTTTAGGTAACCCATAGAAATGTGGGGGTTTAAAATAGTGTGAAGTAAAAATTTCTACGTTCTCGTTCTGTAAATTCATGTTTGTAATTGTATAGTAAGCGCCAAGTCGGATATTTTGTTTACTATAGAAGTTGTTGGGATCTTTGTTATTTTGTATTTATTATATTTTGAATTTTGAAATCGCAGTCAATTTTATTTAAAATAACGGTGACATTCCCTTTATTTGCAGGTAAAATCTTAACACTACTGACATTTTTTGTCAAACATTGTAATTTAAAATTTTAGAATTGTGCTATTTTTCATAGTTTCTTTGCTATTGACAGCGGGGTCTGACCTAGACCCTGAAACGTTTGGAAATATCCAGTAATTTCGTGAATTGCGGTGTAATTTCCCAAAAGTGCTTAAGGGTATTTGTAGGAAACAGAAAATTACAAAAAGGGATAAATTATACTGTTTTAATGTGAAAAAGGACATCATAAAAGTACACTACAAAAAAATAATAGAACTGAAGAACGATGAGATTATTACAAAGTTGAAAAAAAATATGGCCACAGATAATGTACGAAGCAAAGACTAAACGGGATATAATGTTAGTAAAAGATTGTTATATGTCAACCAGAAAATCACAAATATTCAGAAAACAACTATTACTATCACACTAATTGACATCTATAAAACAATACATGTTGATTGTTGTTTGCATCGTGAAGAAATCAATAAATAAATAACCGCAATTGTTCACAGAAAGATATAATGTTTTTTACGCTGCGTGAAAGAAATAGTACATATAATACGGTTCGTTACGTTTAGCTTTATAATTGCTATAAATAAACTACTGGTATCTACCGATATATACTATCAATAAGTAATAATTGCATAAGTGATTCGATATGGAAATCTAACCGTGGAATATGTGTTAAAGTATTAATCCGACGTTGTTAGAAAGGCAGAGTTATTACTTAATTGTCATCACAAGAATATTTCGAATATGGCAGTTAATATCGATGTTGGCCATAAAAGTTTCATTATAGTAAAGTTACGAGCATATAAACTTGGAACGGCTTCTCTTTGAAGAATGTTTCCATTTGATTTGGTCAATTATTGAAGATAATAATGAGTTGTAGAAGTTAGACAGCGTAGTTATTAAAAATTGTATAGGTTAGGAAGACATTGGCTATACAAATTCGATCAAAATAATAAAACATTAACCAAATACAAGTTTAAGCAATATTCCTAAAAATGTCTATAACCATAAATTATCCGTCTCAAAGCATTCAAAGATATCTGTGGATAAAATTATAGTGGCATTCATTGGTTACAATAGTCAGCGAAGTCTTGTTACAAGCAAGGTGCTTACAATTTTGAAATGCCTGTTGCACCCTCATAATCCAACGATATTTAATTTAATTAGGTCAGGTCTAGTTTTTATATGTTAAAGCTATTACGGGTAAAATTGTTCGTTTATCGTTTTGATATGCCAGTGTGCACAGTGGATTTTCTATGAAAAATTAAAATAAACGAATGGAAGAAGTTTTCAATTAGTTTAGGTCGTATGTATCTAACCAATAAAAAAAGCACATACTACATTTGATAATGAATTATAAGGATAGGGAATGCACAGGAACTGAATAAATATGTTCTGCTTTTTCTGCGGGCTTAAACTTAGATTTTGTTGGTCTGGTGATAGTATAGGTAAATATTTCTATTATTTATAACTGGCAAAATTTTTGAAAAAAAATCTGATATAGGAGCTTGCCTCTCTTGTACAGACCATTATAGTAAGATAAATAAGGGTTAATCAGTACGTGTTGTGCACACAGATTTTCCAAAATGTTTGACAAGCTGTATCATCTGACACTGGACGTTAAAATTTCAGTGTACATGGCACTGTGTTGAATCTTATTTCTTTATGTATCCCCAATATAACCCAATATCTTGCTGTAAACAATATAAAGTCTAGAGTCACTCCTTTCAATTCGGGTGTTCCTTAAGGATCCCACCTGGGTTCCTTGATATTTAGTACTTTCATTTCTGACGTAGCTGAATATTTTTTTATAACGTACTCTTATATGCTCATGACATGAAAGATCTCAACTATTAATGATTACTAATTCAAGCCGACCTTAGTAGTTTTTTAGATTCTGTCCAATCAACAGACTTATATTGAAGGTAGGGAAGTGATATTTTATTCTATGTTTCAAGATTAGTTAATCCATCAGTAGTTGATTTGACCATCAATAATGATTTAATCTTCCAACTAACATAAATTAAAGATTTAGGAGATATTATAGACACAACAACCCTTGATCACATAATATTTCTTTGATAGTTCAAAAAGTTTTAAGGCTTTCTAGTAAGAAATACAAAAGGTTTCAAAGCAATACGGTTGTGTTGTTTACAATAGTACAGTATAGCCTAGAATCCCATTTATGTATGATAAATATATAAAATCCCAAGAACATGTACAAAAAATGTTGAGGCACTTGAAGTTCTATAATCTTCAGATATTCTTTATCAAAAGAGAATTTGCAGATATTTCTTTAATTTATCAAGTCATTAATCATATGTTGTGTTCGGAAAGGTGTCTGATGGACAATTATTTCCTAGAACAAGACAAAAACATTTTTATGTTCCCCATTATTTTTCGGTAACTCCAAGTTCATAAGAAGTGTGAATGCTTGTAATATAATTTGTGATTTAAACCTAGACATCGTCATCAAAAATCTTTTACAATGATAGCTATGAGGGTAAATTTCTGTAAACTACTCGAGTAATTAGATTATTGTAAGATTATATTAGGCATACAAGTGATAAAAATTATGTAGTCTTTTAATGAATTAGAATTGAAGGATTATGAATTTTTTAGTTTTATATTTTGAGTCGAATTGGTATTTGTTTTGATGAAATAAACCTGCAGAATATCACAACCACTTTTTATTACCAAATTTTAATTATCTCTCTTGGGTGTTGATATACACATACTTGCCTTGATATTGAGTGGTTACTTGAGGTATTTTGTTTAGTGTACATAATTAAAAATCTTGATTCGTTTGGTTGTTGTCATTGTTTGTTGAGCTTTCACGTTTTATTGTCCGATATCTTTCATGACCTCGACTCCTTTGATTTGTTCTTATTTCGCTTTCTCCCTGTCCACCTTATACTTGTAAAATTTCTTCCTCACTTCCACCACTACGAAAATTGTTAATTCTTACACTTGCTTTCTGCACTTCGATTCACCATATCTCCAAATATTCCTTCCAGATGTGTACTGTTTTCTCAATTTCTAGTATTTCAATTGAATCTATTTCTGTTTTCCTTTCGTAAATTAGCTCTTACTATTTGTATACTATTTAAATAATTTATAAAATAATCATATTTTGTACCACTTTTGTTTCTGAAACACTCCTGTCAAAATGCCTGCTATATTTAAAACAATTTTATCCTTTTTCATAGAAAGAGTCATTTCTTCAGTAGAATCACTAATTTTAGGGCAGAATGGTACATATTTGCTGTGGCAGCATCGCATTTGCCAAAGTATAATGTTTCCCTGAACTCTGCTTAAGGTGTGACAAAAATGAATTCTCATATTCTTGAAATGACGTGATGTCTCCTTCTGTGGATATATTATCCTTAACTTATTATCTTCTATTTTTTTAAATCCTTATCCCTGCTTCTAAAAGTTTTTACAAAACTGCATAGATGGATTCTTCCAAAGTTCCCAGTAAATATCAAACTGGGACCATAACCATCGTTCTATCCATCATAATTGGAAATCTAGTTTCCTCCAGATTTTGAACTTTTTGTTCACATTGCTCATTAAATTCAGCCTAAGTCTTAATTTTTTTCAATATTTTGTTAGTAGTTTACTGCATTATCACATCATCGCACATCCATATTCTGAACTTGCCTTTCTGTTTTGTCAACTTAATCAATTTGAAAATGTCTCTCCTTTCTTTCAACTTTTAATGCCTTTTTAATTTTTCTGCAACTGCCATCTCTTTCCTTATTCCTTGGAATTCCTATTTCAAAGTTATTGCTAGTTCTGTTTTGGTTCAAACTATTTTAGCATTTATCTCCTGTGACATTTTCTATGTCTGTTATTTCTTGTATCGTCTCGTCTATTTTATTGTCTTCGACTATGTTCTGATTTGTTTCTTTCATTCTAGTATTCATCTCCATTATTATTATTATCTTTATATAAACTATTACAATTTGCAAATCTGTCACCCATTCTGGACGTTTCATTTCTCGATGAACTCCGCTATTGTTTCTTCAGAAAGAACATTCTGGGGAGTCCCGTTCTCTATGTCTTCAATAACCCGGTGCTCTTGATCCATCTTTCGTTCACCACTGTCCCGGTAAATTTACATAGACTCCAGCCCTGCTTCTTGAATAGACTTATCCTTCGTTTGATTCCTCCTATTCATAACCATGCTTAAAACTTTTTATATTATAATTTAGATTTTATAATTTATGACAGAAGGTAGGAAAATATTTTTTTCTTTAAAATATTGGTCCAGATCCCGTGGGTTCAATTAGACAGCTGTTGTCCAATTAATACTTTATATTATTTACAGATGAAAACAAATCCTTAACCTTCAAACTTCAATCAATTTCTTGACATAAACAACACAAAACACAATTACACTTAGACAGTTTGCTCAGAACAAGTACTTTACTACTTTTAATCACTGAACTTATGAATTAGACTGACTATAACGCTCACAGAATATCTATTTATATAAAAAAAATTATATTCGAGAGTCTTCGAGATTATTCTATGGCGTTAATCTCGAACTATATAGATCTCTCCCGAACTGACAGTTACACTTGGTAGCTATATATACAGGGTTCTCTCTCCGCCGACGTTATAACTTTCCGTAACAATATGATTAATGATTCGGAGTTTTATCAATTCTCCCAAAATTTGACATTGATATTACATGAATATTAAAGAAATATTTGCCACAGTTGTTTACAATTAACTATTATTTTAAATTGTTTCGAAACTACCTCCAAAATTTTCAATTCAATTTAATTTTACATTTTCCACGTACTTGTCTCTCGTCATTTTGGAAGCGTCAATTTTATTTTGTAAAGTCCTCTTTACTTTGCTTCAACAACAACTATAAAGAGAAAGTATTTTCATTCTTTACATCAGTTAAAATATTATATCAGAAATAAATGAATTCTAAAATCGAGATGAAACATTTTCATAATTTAACAAGGGCTTTGGTTACCATGATTCCAAAGGTATCCTACTCTTATTTTGGACACTCTGTATATGTAAAGGTATTTTTTTATTGTGTGTTATTCCTATTTACAGCGTTCGCGAGCAATACGTTTAAACTCTGGTTCATTACAGTATAAAAAACAGTAACACCAGACGACTTTTCACTCGACGGTATATCCCCAGTGCACACCTAATTTATCTTCAAATTTTTATTTACACTCACAATATCATCAATGAATACCAGATTAATCAGGTGTTTAGGAACGAAACGATAACATTTACATAACATATTTCAACCAGTTGGTGTGAAGGTTGTTCGGAAAAATTGTATTATAATAAAACATATTTTGAACAAGGCATTCTCAGTCGGTAATATATGCACGTAATTATGAATCAATTTATTAAGCTGAGCTCGATTAATAGTCTCGGGGGATTAAACGAAAGCTCGAAGGCTGGAACTGTTAAATAAAACATCAATTACTAGCCTCTCGACTTAGCACTCAATCTGTTTAAGTAAGGAATTCCAAATAAACCGCCGACTTGCGCTCAACAATCAATAGATAAGTATTTGACTAGCGTAATGGTGAGTCTCTCAGCCTGTTGGTGAGATATCCGTTTAATTTATGTCTTGTTCAAAGACGTCTTAATGCATACTTAGGGAATTTATGTTTGTTGAGTTCTTTCAACAGTAACTATATAATTTTTTATTTTAAGGTGATAGTTTCTTAAATATGCGAACAGTTTGCTGAGAGTAGAGTAGTAATGACGTATGAAAAATAGTTAGAATTTGACCCAAGAACATTAATAAGCTGGAAAATCATTGCATAATACTGTAATGTTTTTATTTTCACACTCGGGTTGAGTTCAGGTCCTGGATTTATTTAAAAATATAGTCCAACTTGCTCTAATATATTTCCACTACTTTAACACAATTTATATTCACAGAAATATTTACAATTTATCTAAACTATACGATACGACTGCCGAATTCTGAATACTGAATCCATCGCCAGCTGTCCGTATTTACATATTACAATTGGAATTATTCTGGCAAGTCAACGAACCATCGGGAAACTTCTTTCATGTATTCTGAAAGCTTCAAGGAAATTCCCAGTAACGGCAGCGGTCGGCCTGTTGAGAGACAAAACATTTCGGATTCCCAGAAGTATCGAAGAATGCCCCTTCCCCGAATTGGATGATGACCGATTGCACCAGCTATCGGATGAATTCTCGTAACAGAATCCTTCCTGGTGTGACGTTATTTGCAGGACTCTCCATTTCAACAACGGGAAGTTTTTTGAACAGTCAACGGTCCTCGAACCTGGGCTGGGAATATTGAGACAGCATACAAGGATGTCGATGCCACTGAATCGAAAGATTATTTCCATCTTACTTCTCACCACCCTCCAATTCAGTTCATCCAACCCGCAGGCTATCTTTGGGAGCGCCAATCAGGTTCTTCTTGATCATCACAGTCCTCAATTCTAGTAGAGTCTTCCAAAGATCGCTATCTATTGGCTTGTCCTGCGAGAATGTTTTCGCACTACCAATGGCCGATTGCATCAGCTATTGGATGAATTCTCATAACAATACGTTGTTTTGTTACTCTTAGAGAACAGATGTATGTCCTATACTACAAGTTTTATGGATTATTACTGTCAAATCGACGGTACCTTTCACTTGATCAAAATATGTTAATTTTAAAAGAAACACAACAGAAGATAATTTCCTAGGAATTGGATTAAGCGGGCACCATTTTAGTTTAAAGGCATATTTAGCCGGAATATACTGCAACAGATTCTGTGGGTTCAAAAATTTACAAGTATTCATTTTCACTATCTACGTCTTTATTTTTAACAAAATAACTTTATCCTTACGAACATACTGAGTATTACTACAGCTGTTCACTTCTTTCGCTGTCGATTCATAACACTACAAATTTTAAACTACACTAAACTCCTCAACTTGTACAACTGTACTTTAAATAGCGATGCAGAAAATACTCGACTGCTATGATTAATTTTTTTTTACCAGAGTGTATTTGAAGAATATTATCGAAATTTCGAGGCGACCTTGTGATGATCTTTTTTATATACATTCATCGAATTTTCAGGATAGCCGCTGTGTTGCTCTTCTTTTTATATTTCAGCCGTTTTATGCTTATCTTTTGTTTTTACTGGATCGACTAATTTAGGAGGGTTCGAAATTTGTGTTAAGGCACTGAATGCATTTTATAGCAATGTTTCATGAGTTTTTGCTGGCTATCCTTGTTCATTTTCTCCGTATTCTCTGATCAACCAGATTAATTTTAAAACAAATATTTCTTTCTTTTTTCAGAAAATAACGAATAATAATGTTATGTTTCTCTATATAAATAAAAATTTCTTATTCAAACTGTTCCTGTCAACTGAAATATTTTAATCAAATATTGAGATGAAACATGTTAATCAGCATCAAATTGTGTTTGAGGATCTAATGTACACTGATAGAAGAATTTGTTTGAGCCAAATAAGATTTATGGGCCAAATAAAAATATTTGTTCTACTATAGAACCCGCCTCCCTTCGTAAGGGGTTTTTCGTGATTTACTAACATTTAAAATCATTTTGAAATCACCAAACAAAGGGACATTATTCCGATAAATTCTGGGAACCCGAAATGTTTGCGGACCGTAAGTTTCTGTGAATATAAATTATGTTACAGTAGTGGAAATAAATTAGAGTGAGTTGGACTGTGTTTTTAAATAAATCCAAGAATTGAACTGAACCCGACTGTGAAAATAAAAACATTACAGTATATTGGCTTAGCACTTATATCAGAAAAATTGAGTATGTTTGCTGTTTTCTCTATTTTCCCAACGAAATTAGTAATTTGCTCGCGGTAAGAACTGTACATCAAATTTTATTCAAATTCTATCCAGTAGTTTTTGCGTGATGCGTGTTCTGACAGACAGAATATTCCAAAAATTGGTATTTTGTATATTGTATCGCAATGAAATTGTCTGAAGAAATGCTGAATCCATATAGCTAATTTCGTTTATAAAATGATCGAGTAAGATTTTTACGTAACGAGAAATTGGAAAACTCTCTGGAAAATTGAAAACTTTGAAATAAAACTGAAATGAACGATTAGGGTACTATTTAAATATTTGTAATAGTTCAAGTAAGATTGGCCCTCAATGTGCTCTTAAACACATCATCAGATTGTAATGAAACTTGTGTGGGGTGTTCTTTATAAGCCTGTGTAGATAAGTGCTATAAACATATTTCCTGACGCATTCACCAACATGGGATTGATAGAAGTAGCACCGCTAGAAAGCATTGAGAAGCTAGCGGGATCAGCTAGACGAGCCAGACTTGGACAAGATGCTACCTGTGTGAAAACAATGTTTGCCATGTACTGAAACCAATATATCATTAGATAATATCCTTCTTTTTTATTTCATTACTACTTAATTGCGGTGTTTCGTAAGTCAATATTATGAAAAATTTTAGTAAGACACTTGGCTTAATTTAATGTACCCAATTGTTTAGTATGAGTAGATTTGGATGTTTCAATCTGTAGCGAAGAAAAATGTTTATTTTATTATTATCCAGGGTCTGAAATAACGCCCGGACATCTTTCTTTGGTCCCCCATCCTTAGTCATTAACTGCTTGTATATATCTTGTCATAGTTTCGATACTGCTACCGATACCGGTATCGATACTATTGATTCGATACCCATTGCGATACCAGTATCGATACTTTAGGGGTACTGCAACGTTCCTATATGTAGGCAGCGACAATTGATGTTGGTTGCGTGATTTTTGTCCTTTTGTTTGTAATGGAAACAACTTGTGGGTTGAGCAATTTGTGACATTTGCCTTGAATACTGGTTGTCTCTTACAGAAAGTCTTCACATTGTTCTGAGGGAAAGAAATCTCTACAATATTGGGTCGGGAATTCATCCAATAATTCGTGTAATCGGCATTCATCCGATATTTCGTAGAATCCGAAATGTTTTTCGTCTGGCGTATCGAGGTCGGCGGCTGGCTTTGATGAAGTTCTCGAAGAATTCTAGAGTTCATGAAGGAAATTTGTCGGCGGCTTTTCAATCTTCTCAAGAATTTCGAGAACAATTATATAAATACGGAAAGCTGACGAAAGAATTCAATCAGTAGTTGGATGACAGTTGCTAAACAAACAACAGGTGTTAAAGATAGTTTGTAAATAGATGTGTGAATATAAATTGTGTGAAAGTAGTGGAAATAAATTACAGTGAGTTGGACCATGTTTTTAAATAAATCCAAGAACTGTACTGAACCCGAAGAGTAAATAAAAACATTACAATATGATCAACTTTCTCCCTATGTACAAATATGTGGCAAGTAACAATTTAATCTAATAATTCACCCGTTCTAATTGTAATATTTCTATTTTATATTGAAATACCTATAAATAAGTTTGGTTCCCAGATTATTGTGTTTGGTAAATTATGTACGTATCAGGTCATTCATTCTGGGAACGAAGTGCACATCAAGAAATGTTATGTTGGACAGATATAATTATTTCGAAAAGATTGTTTGTTGAGGAGGTCTTGAATTATTTTGTCTGTTCATTGGGGTTTTCTTTCCTAAATTGTTTTTTCTCAAAACAAGAAAATCCACATCACAACGAAATTTTTTGAAAAAAATCTCGAAATACTCAACAAAACTATTGACAACGACTCCAGAGTCGGAGTTGAAATGTGTCCAAACAGATAAGTATAACACAATATACAATACACTATTTATATACAAGAATACTGGTTGATCATTTTAAGACATTTCTTTCTCTTATATAGTATAGGAGGGATCCAGTACAGTTAGTTGAGACAACCCTGAATTTACGCAGAATTGTTTGATCGTCTCCTTCTTTAACGCTGAAAGATTTGGATTTCCACGACTATCTGATGATTTCATGATTACGCTAAGGTAGACCTTTTTTTAATAGATCTTCAATAAGATGGTCTTAATTTCAGAATGATTAATTTGCTGATTTGAGAAGTGTTTTTGACAAATATACGAGGGCTGCCTTTTATTTTTCGGGATTGGACAACCACAGTGTTGCAATCTGACAACTGACAGCTCTATCGTAAAGTTTGACATTTTTGAGATTATACGTACTCAAAACGTTTTGACACACGAGCGCTATGTGTTGTTTACAGTAACTTAAAGGATTCATCTCAGCCAAAAAATGAAATTAAATCGTGAACATTTTCGTGAGATTATTTTTTACAATTTTCGACGTGGATTAAGTCAGCAAGAGTGCATGGATGAACTTAATTTAATTTTTGGCGATGAAACTCCATCAAGGACTACTGTTTATCGATGGTATGGTGAATTCAATCGAGGCCGTAGTTCACCCCGAGACGAATTTCGTGAAGGTCGTCCAAAAACAGTTGTTGTTCCGGAAACCATTGATGCTGTGCGCGAACTGATATTGCAAGATCGTCATGTGACCTATCGTGATATTGAGTCAACCTTACATATTAGTGGGACCAGCATACATTCAATATTGCATAAACATTTGAATGTCAAAAAAATTTGTTCGCGTTGGATCCCACACAATTTGTCAATCGTGCAAAAAAGGCTCGTGTCGATTGGTCGAAAGAAAAGCTCAAAAAACACGATCGCGGTGCTTCAAAACACGTTTATGACATAGTGACAGGCGATGAATCGTGGATTTACGCGTATGAGCCCGAAAGTAAACAGCAGTCGACTGTATGGGTGTTTCAAGATGAGCCGAATCCAACAAAAGTTGTTCGCGCACGAAGCACTTCCAAGCAAATGATCGCCTGTTTTTTCGGAAAAACTGGACATGTCGCAACCGTACCACTAGAACAACGGAGAACAGTCAATTCTGAGTGGTACACAACCATTTGTTTGATAGTTGTCTTCCAAGAAATGAGGAAAACCAACCGCCGAAGACGGATCACTCTTCACTACGACAATGCGAGCTCTCACACATCGGCTCAAACAACTGCATTTTTGACCACTCAAAACATCGATTTGATGAGTCATCCGCCGTATAGTCCTGACTTGTCACCAAATGACTTCTTTTTATTCCCGTACGTAAAAAACAAACTGAGAGGTCAACGTTTTTCGACATCTGAAAAAGCGGTTGCTGCGTTTAGAATGCATGTTTTGGAGATACCTCAATCAGAGTGGAAAAAGTGCTTCGACACTTGGTTCAAACGCATGCAAAAGTGTGTAGATCTTCATGGGGAATATTTTGAAACACAATAAAGCGATTTTCGATGATTAATATTTGTTTTTGTTCTCTAATCCCGAAATATAAAAGGCAGCCCTCGTAGTAGGTAGCAAGTTAACAGGCCTTTTCTGGTGGTTATTTTAAGGCATATCAAGCAATGTCAACATGTAAAAACTTGTTGCTTTCTGGGCATTCAGATCGTGAACAGTGATACGTTTATAATTCATTGGATTTTAAATTTATAAGAGAAATATAACGTACTGTACAGCTCTAAAAAATCCATTTTAAAATACATTTTGTATTTATTATTTCGAATGTAGTTATCAAAGAACCTCTCATTTAAAAGTATCTATTCACACAACGAACATGAACATTTTTTTTATCAGAATATGGAAACATAAAGCCGAAAGCGTCGACAAAAAGCCTGCGGTTTGAGGGGAAATAGTGGGGAGCAGTCATAAAACATCTGAAAAGCGTTATGGCCTATGCGGAGGATCGTGAGAACCAATAATGAAGCATAATTACTATTATGATTTTAAACTTCAATTTTGCTTCCTAATTTCCATAGTGATCGATCTCATGCATTGGTTGGGTTCGGTTGATAATAATTGCAGGCGATGCATCAGTTCGTTAGAGCTCCGAGCAATGTCCAAAGTTGCTTTAAATTAGTCAGCATACAATAACGGACGCCTAATAGTTACTTTAGGGAAATTTGCACATACAACACAGATGAGTTAAATATAACGTGTGATGTTTTGCCTTAAAATATTCGTGTAGGTCCCTTCGAATGCTAGTGTTTACAGCGGTCAAGAAATTAAAGCTTTCATTAAGTGGGTTTTTGTACTTAAAATTTAGTAAAATTCAGTAAATTGGCTCGTTAAATTCAAATTGTGGGAGAGAATTTTCTAAAAGAATGTGTATATACAAATATATTATATATATACTAGGTGGGTCATTTTAAGCGTTTAGTCTATGCACCCGAATTGTTTCGTTCCTAAGCATGGTATGAAAAAAGAGTTCATACGAAATTTTTTTTCAAGTTCCTTTGAAGGTCAGGGTGTTTTTTTTATTGGATTGGAGAATAGCGGGAAATTTAACGTCTGAAATGATATTAATACATTTTTGTGACCTTCAGGAGGTTGTTTCAAGTTCAAAAGCTGTAAAAACTAGAAACATCTAGTTTTCACATTTTTTCGACTAACAATGACAAAACACCTGAGTGATAAATATCGCATCCAGTATTCAGAAGTCTTTTGAAAAGAATGATCTTGAGAGAGTTTATCAAGGTCAATTGAAGACTTTAAAAAATTGTGGCTGGTATTTCTGGGAAAAGATCAGCCTCGCTCCAGGATGATAACTATTATTACGCTACCTTAAAAACATCATTATATCAACAATCTAATTGGGCGGGTAGTCATGATATAGATAAAAAAGGCAAGCTACTAATGAAAGTCGAAATAGTAAGGGCAGCAGCTGTAGCTAGCTAGCTAGCCGTTTCAAGTTTTCACCTTGAAATGAGATCCTGAAAGTTACAAAATATTGTGTTAATTTCACTTCAGATGTAAAATTTCCCACTCTTCCCCAATTCGGTGTCAAAAAATGAGTTCCAGTTTAAAAAACACTCCGACCTTCACATGATCTTGAAAATAAAGTTGAAGGTCAAAATTAATTGTACCGAAAGGTCGCCCCTTCGCATTGAACAAGTTTTGTCTGAACTTTTTTTATACCATGCCTAGGAACGAAGGGATTATGGTGCATAGAATAAAATGACCCACCTGGAATATATATCTACATACTTGTCACTGAGGGTGCTCGGGATTCTTGTGTGTATTGTTTATTTGTTTTAGAAAAGACAGTTTGACATTTCGCCGAGATCTCACTCATCTTCTTCGGAATAATCGATTGCTATCACTCACTAGGCGTAGTAATAGTATTTTGTACCACGCTTAGTGAGTCAACTATTACATATAACACAAGCAGTTTTTTAATCTTTAGACAAAAAAAAAAGAAGTACGTAGAAAAACAAAAGAAATGTCCAGACAGGAACAAAGATTTGGAATATATCGTGAAAAGTAAAAATATCATATTTAAAATATTTACAACTAAAAACACAAGAAGATCACGTTGAATATAAATAACATGCTGTGGTTGCAGAAAGAGAGACAAGAAAAATACGACAAATGAGTTGGGATAACTTAGAGTAGCTTTCGGTCTAGAGTATGACATATTCGGACAACACAGCAAAGCTTTTAAAATCCTTGGAGAACTTAACAGCGACTAAGCCTAATCTCTGAAATTGGACGGTTAGATTATTTTAATAATTATGAACAAGAACCGAAGAAAATATAAAAATGACAATCAGTAATGAATAGGTTGACTTTACATCAATTGAATAACTAAAAAAAGGCAATAAAAATACAAAGAGTAATTGCAATTATTAAATAGCACAAGATTTTAATGTCGTTGGAAACGAAGTCAGATTAAGACTTTGAAACGTTTGGTTTTTCCGAATATACAGCCTTGTTTTAAGTGTGGTGTTATTGCCTGTTCAAATCATAAATAAGAAACTAGAAGATGCCACGAATAAGCTTAAGAAAACAATAAGTATTAGTTTAAGCTGTAGTACAATTTAAACAGCTCCTTTATTTTGCCTGATAAATAGAAACTGAGACGGTCAAGAGGTAATTGTAATTAATTAAGTCATTTTTAAGAATTGTAAGGTATTTAAATTTACCATTTAGCACAGGAAAGTTGGGAATATAAACGACGTCCAAAAATGTGTGTCCCAGTAGTTGAAAACTATAAATCAACAATTTAATTTAATAATTTAACTGTTTCTTTCTTTGAGTAAACTGTACCTGACCTGAGAAAAGAAAAATACATTTACAAACATACAATCTTCTTCAGCACACTTAGCCAAGATCGTAAAATCAAGCAAATTCAGTCTTAAGAAATACCTCTTGGAACAAGATGATGTAGAATATTTAAATTTGCATCACTTCAAATACTAACGTTATCCAAATGCCCCAAAAAGATATTCTGAAAATGTCAGTTTGGTGTTTTCGCTAAAATTCAAGAGACAATTTTAACAGGCTGTATTACTATTATTTATTATTTATTATTATTTATTACTATTCAAGACGCACTAACAAAGAACTAATTTCGAAGATAACGTTGAGCAGATCTTTGATTAGTTTGCCTGATCCTTAGATTTGTTTCTGCTCAGTTTTTCTTGCAACAGACAAATATTTTACATTGTAAATGGGGAACCAAGTGAAATAAGGCAAGCGCGAAAAATATACAGATTACAGTTGAAAAATTCTTCCTCATAGATATTCTGAAAGAAAGCAATATCATAACATTCATAAACAAATGGCTCTGGCGTACCAACTGAGTTTCAGTCATATGAACATAGAAGACGGCAAAAATCGATAGCTTGCTAAGGAATAAATTATCATTTTATATGCAGAATGAATCTATTACATCAAGCTCATCTTAATTTTTCATCTAAAAACTTTAAAATTTATTCTAAAATAGAAACACTACTGTCCACCCACATCTTCTTGGGAATTTTCGTTTGCGAAACTTTTTTTCACACTCATACATAGACTAACGACTAAAACAAAAGTGTAGTCGTCTTCTTGATATAATCTAGTGTTTATTTATGCAATTGCTACTTTAATATGTCAGTTATATTATTAATTTGTTGAGAACTTTCCTAATCCTTAAATGGATCCTAGGCTGGCCTTTACAGCCGATCATAAGTTATTTTCTTCATTAGTAGCATGTCTTTTTACAGTGTAGTAGTTTTCTTCGACAAATAACTTGGCAGGTCTTCAAAAACTGTTGGTAAGGCATGGTCTCATAGTTTAGGATTAATTCATTCAAATTCATTTATTTCATTATTTGCTCGAACTTTGTCTACCCTTATGATGCACTTATCTTCAAAATATTTTATGTAAATACTTGGATTTTAAAATGTATCCAATTCTGTAGGGATATCTCGAAGCCAGTGTTGTGTTAGTTATTAGTTTTAGGCAAACAAAAAGTAGTAACTTGTTCTACCTTTTTCTGGTTTATAAATTGAACATATAATGGAGATTCAAGTATTAAATTTAATGGAAATTTAGGAAAAATTCATCTTGTATATTCATTGCTTCAATGAAAAATTAAAGTAGATATTTAAATGATTTTGAAGATTTCAAGATATAAAGATCAAAATTAGATAAAGTATGGTGGATAGTGCTGCTTTGTGGTTTACTTTAATTGAAAATGAAATAGAAAACTTTGAGAAATTTCAAGTACTATTTATGGATTATTTTTGAGGAGAATCAGCACAAGCAAAATTTCGAGAAAAACTGGATTTTGGAAAATATAATGATAATAGAGAAATTTAAAAAACCTAAAAAATTAAAACAATTAAGGGGTTTTCTAGGAATGGTAGGGTATTATAAAAGATTAATTCATGATTTAAGTAAGAAAGAATTACTATTAATAGAATTGCTTAAAAAAACTGAAAAATGGAAATGGACAGAAGAAATAGAAAAAGTATTTAGAGAAATCAATGGTAGTTTTATAAATAATTTAAAGACTTATTATCCAAATTCTAAAGAAACATTTATTTAGCAAATGGATGCTTCAACTCAGAGGTTTGCAGAGATTTTATGACAAAGATATGAGAATAATGAATATCCAATTTATTTTATATCTCGAATAACTAAAAAACATGAGAAAAATTATTGAGCATCAGGGACCAGATTCTCGAAACCATTTGACCTATCACTCGAAAGACGACATCAAAGGAATGAATTCTGACATAACTGACGTTTATTTGGTATTCTCGAATGTCGTGTACGACAAGAGATTCTAACGGTCAAACGTATACGAAATTTGGACATTTATAGTAATCAAATTTGTCGGTTAGTTTTGTTTTGTATTGTTGTGTTGGACCGACTAAATTAATTTATTAGCGTTATAAATTTTAAAATTTCTACGTAACATGGAAGATATTGAAGAAGTTCTGGCAATTTCCCATATTTTAATTTTATATGTCCAAAGACTCGTCTACCAATTCGAGAATACCAATTTGGCCCGGAATAGAACGAACTTCGTGTACGACTGCAAGGTCCCGAATTGGAGTTAGGTAGCATACTATTTTATGTGACTAAATTAAGGTTTTTGTTACTGAGAAACGAATTTGAAATAGAGACGTAAAAATTAAAAAATGAAAAGTAGGCAACACTTTTTACGTAAGATACAAAACTGATATCCGTCCTCGTGGTACATACAGTGCCAGGACAATTTGTTTATTAGTGGGCCGGGGATCAACCAAAATTCCTGCATATAAATAGTGTTTTGTATATTATGTCAATTTTGTACCCAACAAAAAAATTTGTATCATACAGAGAATTTTCTAATAAACTTTCAATTAAAACACACAGCGATTGATAACGAGTCCAGATTGTTGAGGAGTCACCAAACACAGATTAGTATCACAAAATATAAAAAACACTATTTATAGACAAGAATAGTGGTTGATCATACTACAGGCATATCTTTCTTTCAAAATATCTGTGATGAAAAATTTCTGTACAGACAATCAGTAACGTAATCGAAATTCCTTACTACATTTTTTTCAAATATCTATTGCAGGAAAATTAGCAAACCAAATGAACAGATTGATAGTAGTCATATGTAATAACACAATACGAAAATGGTGGCAAGTTATCAGCAGTGACCCATCGTAGCTGAAGAATTTAATTTTAAAAGACATAAAAACTCCAACAGACTCACTAAGGATTCAGTTTTGTGTTTAAAACAACCAATACGGATACAGATTTGTGAAGAATACTCAAGATGGATGTCTTTGTAATTACGCGTCATTATTGGTTTTCACGACCCATCGCATAAGTTATAACGCCTTCCAGAAGTTTTATGACTACTCCAAGATCCCTTCATTGCTCTTTTTTCATTTCGTTGCCTTTCGGGTTTTAATTTTGCATATTTTATGGTTTCTGGAACTGCTGACTGAATGGGATAGCATTAAATAAATGTCCTCTCATCTTATGAGTGTATTGATTTTTTGGGAGTGGTGTCAGTTGTTTGAGGTATCTATGCAAATTCGTTTAAATTATTCCGCTCTTGTAGCTGAATAATTTAGAGAAAGGCTCATCAGGATTCAAAGAATGTTTGATGGTGTATTCCTCGTTTGTGTATGGAATTATTTTCACGTTTATTGTCCCAATGGGATTTTTTTCCGGAAGCTCGAGATGTTCGAGAATATTACCGTTTTTATTCAAAAGACTGTCTTCAGTAGAAAATTTAAATTGAGAGAATGTTACCTTCGTTGTATGTACTAATTCAACTCTAGAGTCCGTTATATGGAAACAAGCCTTGATAAAATTTGGGGAACGGTGGAAAATAATTATCAATATGTAGGTTGCTTCAGGAAAATGTATCAATGCTCGGCTGAAAATTCGTCATCCTATAATAAAAAAAAGTTCTTAAAAATGTATGTCAGGAAATGTTTAGTTTTCAAAATACAGGGTCGTAAACAGTAATATATCACAAGGATTATTTTATCATGTTTATATTAATTAATTCTTTGCATGATCAATTAATTTGGTAAAAACTATATTCGTCACATGAACTGACATACTTTTAGTATGCCAAAAAAAAGCAGTTGTCGTCTAACGATTTCCTGAAAGAAACATTTCAGAACATCACATTTGACAAAGTACTTTGGTGCTTATGGCAAACCGGTTCTCTAAAACCACCGAGAGACCGGTTAACCGTTTAAGTTGCAGAAGATATTATGAACAAGGGTTCAAAATAACTCAAATATAAGGCACTACATGGGCAACAACTGAGTTGTTATTATTTTGCAAGACCTCAAGTGTAGTTGGCAAGGAATTATTTTTGCAGGGGTTTTGAAGAGAATTACGGCAGGATATATTGTACTATTTAGAAGAAACGTTATTAAAAATTTGCAATATTTACGCACTTCGGCGGACCAAAAACCAATATTATCGAGAGTGGAAAATTCACAATACCCATTTACTATTAACATACGGCATTATTAATAACGAAATAATTGGGCCAGTTTATTACGTAATATGCTTAACCAAGAAACGCATATAAATTTTATCGTTCATAATTTACCGAAATTCATGTGTTTGCCGGTAAGGATCCGCATGAGGTTTTAGTATGATTGAGCACCGCCTTAGCTTAGTTTGATTGGTTACCTCGTTCAGTTGTGGAATTTCTGGGGAAATTTAAAGAAAATTGTTTATAAAACGCCAATTTATACAAAATACTAATGCAAATACACAAAAAAATCAAATATTCAAAGATAATCACCACGCTTGGATATGAGTGTGAAAATCCTACCGTGGAAGGCAATTGTGATTATTATCTTTTTGTTCCAAGGGACCGTTCAAGTATTACGTAATCACTATAGGGGGGAGGTGTATTCGTTTTGATTGTTCTTGATATTTTTGATGACATTGGTGGTTTAAAGCTTTGCTTACTTTTGCTGACAAAAGATTCATCGTAAAGACAATATGTATTGTCAATTTTAACACTCTGGAACTCAAAACTAAATGTTTGACGGACTTACGTTTATATGAATATATTTATTATTTTTAACGTAAACCTAATATCTTGAGTAAAAATGTTTTTTTCAATTGTAGGGTCATTAATATATGTTAGAAAAATATTTATTGCAAAGCTAACTTCCTAAAAGTTTAGTTGAAAATGGGGGGTGAGCGGATGAAAATGTGAAAAATAGCCAAAATATAATATTTGTGATTCATCGGCCGCTGAACTCGCTACTGTAGAGATCGTTTGTTGTTATCGTTTTTCTCTAAAGGCATCAAAAAAGGTTGCCTGATTCATTATAAGCTAATAGGTGGCCAAATAATGTCGGATCATAAAAAATATGTAAGATAAAAAGTATGAATGTTACGCATTGTCCCTGATCATTTAGCACATACTTCAAAAACAATAACCCCTTAAAATGGTCAAATAAAAAATTAATGATCTAAGTAAACATTGAAAAATATTCAAAATAATTGACTGAAAACTCACTTTCAGGATTCAACGATTTTTGTGTTGTTTTTTCTCTCCCATACCACCGGTTTCATTCCTATAGTGAAAAATGATAACGATAAATGATCTCCACAGTGGATAATGATAAGAAAATGGTTTTTAGAACCGTGCTCAGCGTCCAATGAATCACTAAAATGTATTTCTTGTTTTTTTTTATTTTTTCACCCTCTCACACCTATTTTCACCTATATTTTTGGGAGGATAACTTTGGAATACATATATTTCCAATCTATATTAATAACCAAACCCTACAATTTAAAAAATACCTGTATAAATACTTCTATTTGTCTTTGAGATATATCATAAACAAAAGATAAAAAATGATGGAATTTTGAAGTGTGCATCATTTCAACCCTCATTTCCACCCTTATAATAGTTTATATATTTAATAATTTTCCCTTAATCTACACAACCTAAGATTCAATTAACAAATATGTTTCGATATCTCTATTTTTGCTCAAGATATTAGGTTTTCGTTAACATAAGTGCCTTTTGACTCATAGTGCGACATATGACAAACATAAAGAGATATACTATGAAATTTTTTAACATACTACATACGTTTGAATTCAAATAAAGTTGAATTAGATGTATTCCGTCATATACGCGTCCAGTTTTATTTAAGAGTTGTTTTATACTGGACAAATTTGCTCTATATGGATAGTATATGGATTTATTTACTTTATTAACTCATCCTTAACAATTCAATTTTACATCTGTTCTCGCTCATTTAATACCTTGGCACCTCTATAATAACCCAGCCTTCCTATTTTTGATAAATTTATCGAAGGGTTTGAGGGTGGATTAATCAACAATGGGAATTCATTTAAAATGCATGTCTACGTTGTACTGTTTCATTTTTGTCATTAATCCCTTACTGGCTCTGTCCCTATATGCCGAATTTAAGCCAATATAATACCTTGTTTTCTTCTTATTCAATTCTGTACCTCATTTAAAACTAGATAAAATTTTCGATCACGTGTCTGTTTGCCAAAATAAATTTGTGCGATCTTTGGATGTTCCATCTGATCCGCCTTGCAATGTTTCGTAGTACAATGTGGTTCTACTCAGAAAGAAATTTCTATTTGCCGATCAATTGTCTTACAATGTCTGCAATCTTCTGACTACTTCTGAGTGGTAATTGTTGTGAAAGCGTAAGTGTAGAATAACTTTTAAAATATTAAGATTGTCCACAGCGGAAACATTTTGCTCAGGTAGTCTTGTTAACTTTTTATTTTTTTCTAATACTTTCTTTACCTCAGAAACAGGCGTTTCAACTGAGTGATGCCTTCATGGTCCCATTGTTCAAATGAGATTAAGGTTTGTTATGGAAGGCTATCTCCACAATCAGGTTTCAAATGACACGTTCAGCAGTGAAAATTCTGCTCTGGTAGGCTTGGTATCAGTTTTCAGTGCAGCGTTTTCTAACACCTTTATCTCAGAGAGGCACTCGGTTATCATGGTCTCACTTTTGGTTAAAACATAGTGTTATATTCATTTTACGCTGCCAAAAATTAAAAAATCTTCGAGAAATTAATCATCGTATGAAAAAACAAGAGCCACAAGAACGGAAGAAGAACTTATAATCGATTAACGTGCTAAAATAGAAAGAGAATGATCTTGAAGGCGGAAAGAGTAGTGTAGAGTAGTTTGGAATTGAGCTGAATAGAGAACAAATAGTGTTTAGTTTGGTGAAATAAAGACGTTCAAAGTAAGTGTAAAAACTTTTCAATTAAATCCTCTGAATCTACCACAATATTTCAGATCGCTTCAGTTTCTAAAGAGTGAAGAAAGGTTTCACTACAAATATTGATACCACATGTTTTTCTCAGTTTCACCATCTCTAATACCTTCCGTAAATTTGGGTCATGTAAGTCATGTAAGGTTCCTACCACATTTCTGTGTTCGTGACATTGGTTGCTCCTCCGACGTTAAAGGTCTCCCACCATTCAGTCAAAATCTACTTGCTGACGCTTTGCAGTACTTTAAAGGATTCTAGTGCAGAAATTAGAAGTGTTGTAGCCTTTTCATAATTTTCCCATGCCTTAATTAAGGTGGGTGATTTAACTTTGGACACTGTAAATTGCATATTGTACATTGTCTTCAAAACCTTTGTATTTTGTGAATTTGCTCTTTACTTCAGATTTAATAAAATGTTCTTGTTACTATGAACACCTTTTCAATTTGGCACTAAACTTACTCTAAATGGCATGGCCTATTTTGACTTATGTTACACAATTTCCTTCATTTTGAAACTTATATGAACAATTTTTGTATTAATAAAGGTCAATATTTTAGTGATCGATTTATTGTGGGCAAAACACAATAGCTTATAATAATGGGGAAGTTAACAATCATTATTTCTTGATGATTTAAGTCCTGTAAAATTAATAAGCACCCGATTAGTTAAACACCATTTCGGATCCGTTCAAATGATTCCGAGAAAAGTTTCGATAATAAAAAATGTCAAAACTGCAACAACTTTTAAGCACACGTCATCATAAAATAACACGAGAGCACTTCAAACTAGCCTTGTAAGTTACGATCAACACAGCGCGATACCACCACAAGCAAAACGCACCCTTGTGTCGGTGATTCTTTGAGGGCACAACCTCAGCAGACGGGGCCCCAATAAAATTAACTACACCGCACAATGCACAACGCTCGAAAAGGCATAAAAGTCTGCATAAATAGTGCCCCAATGACCAGGTGGATGGTGCTGGACCACCTCTTGGGATCGGTTATGCAGATATTTGCAATTACCGGCTGAATTAACGAAGAGCACGGGTCAGATCTAAATGACCTCGGTCGTATTTGTAACAAGATTTACTTATGAGGTCGTAAATCTGTTTGAAATTAATGATCTATTAAGTGTTGTAGATACAAGGATTTCACAGTTCCGAAGAATGGGATCATTTGTTTCGGATATGAGCGAAATACAGCTGTTGTTTTATACTCTACTAACTTTTCATGCATAACTAAATGATTCATAT
The DNA here is from genome assembly GCA_034190945.1 of Octodonta nipae. Lineage (NCBI taxonomy): Eukaryota > Metazoa > Arthropoda > Insecta > Coleoptera > Chrysomelidae > Octodonta > Octodonta nipae. The sequence goes on from CM067224.1 coordinate 23,274,032, forward strand.
AGATTTTTTATCAAAATTTTAGATAATTTGATATTAAGATAGTTGCTTTGTTGGGAAGGAGTTATCTTACAAAATAAATGTGTGAGTTTAAATCTAGTCCATAATGGCACTTTCCCTCTAAACAACTAGAACTGGCTTCCTGTATTTCGCTTTCACTGCATGCTCTAACTGGTCAAGATGATCCACTCAAACTAACATCAATTTATAATAAAAGTGAAAATAACGAATAGAAAATTTATTTTACATTTAACATATTGTTTTATCGTTTTATTTAAAAGATACTTGGTATTAAAAAGTTGGCTGCGCAATTAAGTTTATATAAAATTGTTGAGTGTTAAATTTTCTTTATTTTTTTTGAATAATGTCCCAAAATAATATAAGGCGGTGCCAGAAAATTATGTTTGCTTCAAATTCAAAAGGAATTGGTATCAAATCCTTTGAGAACTGGATACAAAATGAACAGATTGTCCACCAATTTCTAAAAGAAACTGAAATTGTTGAAAGTTTGTGCGTTATGTATGATGTGCAAGAAGCTTGTAAAAAATCCATACCCAATGTTTTCAACAGACAGAAGTATCACTCTTATAAGTACTTTGTGAACCCAACTTGACTCCGACTGAAGGATTCAATTCACAGAGAGTCCTACCGAATTGGAGTGACATCAATCCATATATGGTTTCTATTGGATTAGCAAACTGTTGCAAATTGAAGTTTTGTCAGCAATTCTGTAGTTCGAAGAGAACAATCTGGGCAAGTTTAAGAAAGGAATTAGATCGGTCTGGTATCATCAAGATTGTAGTATACCCTCATTTTGTTACAGAAGTAGTTTTGTTACAGAAACCACCAGCCAGCCTATTCACCAGATTTAGCTACGCTCGACTGTTTTCATGTGGTATCATTTGAAATCTATATCCTTTGCTACAAAGTAAAACGATGAAGATTTAAGACAAATAGAAAAGTGTTAAGATGAATTGATAATTGCAGTGAAAACTAGTCCACAGAGACCCCAAATCAGGAATCGTGCTGTATGTAATGCCGTTTACCGTGAGCTTCCTAGAATAGGAATCATACGAAAAAAAAAATCATAGGTTAACTACAATAATTTCGAGATGTTAAAATCTATTGAACGCTAGGCAATAGACTTTTAAGCAAAATTCAGTCTATGCTTTGGCAAACCTAGTGTGCATTAAAATAAATGGACATTCTAGTCGAGAACCTTCATCAGTTGCGCTTCAGAGACAAATTTAACAGAGACCAATATTGTAGTTTATCTCAACCTAGCGCAACTGATGAAAGTTCTCCACTAGAAACAATATATTGTCTTGCGTTTAAAATATCGTATTTTGTTAGAATGGCACCTTCTAATAAAATTCGAAATTTGATCACGTCGCAGAAATTATTTTAAATGTCAATGACCTAATACATAAAATGATGGTTAATTAGAAACAATAGCTCTTTACTATTCAAATTGAGATAACTTTTAGAATGACTAATATTAAAAGTATCTCAGTGGCGTTTTTTACTTTAGAATGCAGTGTGGTCTTCCGATTCATCAAAAATTAGTAAACTTATTGATTGTTCACCATCATGCAACAAGTTAAGCAAATTTGACAAGAAAGATGTAGCTTAATTGCAAGCAGTTTTCGACAAACCTCATGTACATAAAAAATTATAGTTTTATAGTGTTTCAAACCCGGCATAACTTTTTGTCAGAATGATTTTTTTAACATTAGGCAAAATAAAAAAGCTCCAATAAAATTTAAATTTAATGCCACCTACTGTACATACACCGAATTGAGAAACTCCATTTGCATTTAATGGTATAGTATTTTCAACTAATTTGATACTAGTAATAGGTGTAAACAATGATTTCATTATATTGAAATTGGTGGAGGCGCCATCAGCAGTCTGACTATTACCTGAAAAATGCCATTTTACGTTTTATACAAGTATGGGGCCATTTCGACACCGCCCTTGAGGGAATACTGATTTTTAAAAATCGTTGAACATTGTTTTTAAGAAGAAAGAGTGATACAGTGTGTTTTAACTGACAGAGATAGATCATCAGCTGGTGACAGATCTTGGTCCACCATTTTCTGGGTTCTGCCTCGAAGTTGGTTGAACCGTGTGTTATTATTGAATACAATGGGCCGAAATTTGCCAGAGAACCGCGTGACTAACAAAGGAAATACATATTATCCATTTTCTGAAAATAAAGATGTTTTGCACCGATTTTCTCGCTTCTGCCAAGCGGAAGAATGAAGGTTGAGATTGGGAGTAGTCAACAGTAAAATTAACAAACGGTTTGCAGATGGCCAAGTACGATTAAAAACAGGAATCTTTTAAGTTTCTACAATATTTTCCGTTCTTTAATCATACTTGGCCAGTCGCAAACCTTATTAGATCAATCAATAGAGCAAAAGTTAACTGATAATGTGTAAAAAATACTATCAGGATACCGACTGTGCCATCACATTAACAACGATTCGTAACGATATCGCAACTATGGTTTTTTACTTTGTTATAAACAATTGAAGCAAGAAATAATACAACAACAAAATCAAAAATAATAAACTAATCTCAATGGTGTCAACAGGTCAATTGTAAAGCATGAAAATAACAATAAAATGAGCCTCGATCCGATTGAATCATTAGTAACAGGAAAAACAAAAAATACTGGAAAATGTAGCATTAAAAAAATGTATCTTCGTCACTTTAGAAGCTGTAGAACTGGATTTATAGGAACTGATGGTAATTTACATCTATTTTATGTATGCCAAAACCAGGCGCTACCGGTTTATTAGTTCTTGAACAATTGTGATATAAAGTTTTTTTGTTCACTATTTTTGCATTGTGCCACCATGCGTCATAGATAATCAAATTTCAATTTTGAAAAAAGTTGTTGAAAGTAGAGATGTTATTCTACACAGCCTCTATTCTCATTTTCACTAAATATCTGTGAAATATATGAAAAATGTTAGCAAACTTGACCAGCGCATGAATGTAATCAAGGAGTGGGGGGAAACGCGGTTGTTGAGGAGAAGGTTATAGTAATATATAATGGAGGCAAGCTGCCTGTAATTTATAAATATTTTGATTGCTTTTGTCAGAAACTAATTTAGATATTTTCAAGACTTTTTTGACTTATTTAGTTCAGTTTCAGTTCCGAGAAACCGCTTACATATCAATATGTTAATAAACAAACAGTTCTCATTTGATATAATAAAATCGAACAATAGAAGCTTTTCTAGCGATTAGATTCTTTCACCATCTGTCAGAGTGACAGTTACTATCGATAATAATTATTGTCAGCAGATCCCCTCAAAAACCATGTTCCCTGCATTACTCGAATACATTCATACGCTCACCAAATTTTGATCATGTTTGCTAACATTTTTCGTATATTTCAGAGACATTTAATGAAAAATGAAAATAGACGCGTTCTAGAATGATACCTCTACTTTCAATACCTCTATTCTGAATTGATATTTGACGACCCATGTCGCATGGAGACACACTGCAATAATAGTGGACTAAAAACTTCATAACGCAATTATACAAAAACTAATACACCGCTAACGCCTGGTTAAGTCATGCATAAGGTAGATATCAATTACTATCAGTTCCCACAAGCCCAATTGTTCAACTTTGATAGTGACGGAGTTATGATAATATAAAGCAAACCGCTAAATTTTCAAGTATTTTTTGTTTTTCCCTGTTACTAAAGATCTTATCGGATCGACCCTGGGCTCATTTCATTGGTATTTTAATGCTTTGCAATTCACCTGTTGACACAATTGAGATTAGTTTATTATTTTTCTTTTTATAAACATGCAACGAAAAAAAACGCGATTTTCTTGTTTCAATTGTTTATAATAAAGTAAAAAACCATAGTTGCGAGTGGAAAAGGTAGCAAAATCATCACTACAAATCACTAAAATCACTACAAATTGTTCTTAATGTGATGGCACAGGCAGTATCCTGATAGTATTATTTGCAAGAAAAAATCTCTAATGATTGGTCTATATGCCTCTAATCTCTTGATACCAACATTGATTCTTCCTCTTGGGAGAAGCGAGAAAATCGTGGCATATTGTTGTCTACCTTACAAAATTAGGTCCTTATCTCAACCCTTTATCCAAATACGACACATATGTCTATCGTATTTTGTAGTAAGGCCAGTATCAAAATTTTTGACCAACAAGAAAATCAGCCTCAAAACGAAAATTTGTAGAGTGAACCTCGAACTACAATACATAGCGATTGACGATTCCAGAGTTGTAGTTGAAATGACTCCAAACGCAGACAAGGATATAGTGTTTGGTATATTGTGTATATATATATATATATATATATATGTTCTGAGAGGCTTCCGCGGTCATTATTATGAACTAAGCTAGGTTCCGGGTGAGAACCGCGTCTGAATTTATTGAATACTCGACGTTTCGACTCCTGCTTTGGAGCCATTATCAAGAGACAAAAGTGAAAGAGATTCAGAGTCTAGATCGAACTCGGGGCCTCAATCTGCCTACTCCCCAAGAGTCACTAGGTAACTGAACTGAATTTGAGTCTGCTCTGCTTCTTTTATTTATAGTTAGCGCTGGGGTAGAAGAAGATGTCACGTGATGAGGCTGTGTTGTGATTGGTTGGGTATTGGTGGGCGTGTCTGCTTTGTTTAATCTGGCAATTACGGAGGTCCAAGCTGTGGGAAGGCGAGTGCTGTCATCGCGTCTATTTAGACAGAGAGGTCTTTTCTCTATTTCGATGGCTTCGCGAATAGTGGATGCCCTAAGAGAATTGAGAGATATGATAGTCCTACTGTCCTCGAAGTTGATAGAGTGTCCTGTTTGGATATGGTGATGCGCGAGAGCTGAAGTCGGATCTTTTTTACGAACTGACAGAGAGTGTTCATATACTCGATGGTTAACGCGCCTGTTGGTACGACCGATGTAGCTTTGTGGGCAATCGCGACATGAGATTTCGTAAACTCCTCGATCCTCGTTAGGTACTTTGTCTTTGGGGTTACCGGTTAAGTTGCCTATAGTTTGAGTGGTGTTGAAGATAGTCTTTATTTGATGTCTTTGTAAAATCCGTGCTATTTTGTCAGTGACTCCTCGAATGTATGGAAGTACGGCTTTTTGATGTTGTTGTTCTGTTTCTGACGGGGTTGGTGTGATTGGGGGTTGTTGAGATTGATGAATTATACGCGCAATGTGGTCCGGATGATAACCGTTTTGTCGAAGGATTTGTTGAAGATTATTAAGTTCGTTTTGTCTATTGTCAATATCTGTTAAACGAATAGATCTAAGAGTCAAAGATTTCATTACAGAACTCAATTGGGCAGGGTGGTGGTGTGATTGGGCATTTAAGTATCGATTGGTATGGGTTGGTTTTCTATAGACGGTATGTGAGAATCTGTCATTGTTGGTTTTTGTTATGAGGACATCAAGAAACTAATATACAATTTACAATGGAAATCGAGTCCGATTCTTCTCTCCCGTTTCTTGATGTCCTCATAACAAAAACCAACAATGACAGATTCTCACATACCGTCTATAGAAAACCAACCCATACCAATCGATACTTAAATGCCCAATCACACCACCACCCTGCCCAATTGAGTTCTGTAATGAAATCTTTGACTCTTAGATCTATTCGTTTAACAGATATTGACAATAGACAAAACGAACTTAATAATCTTCAACAAATCCTTCGACAAAACGGTTATCATCCGGACCACATTGCGCGTATAATTCATCAATCTCAACAACCCCCAATCACACCAACCCCGTCAGAAACAGAACAACAACATCAAAAAGCCGTACTTCCATACATTCGAGGAGTCACTGACAAAATAGCACGGATTTTACAAAGACATCAAATAAAGACTATCTTCAACACCACTCAAACTATAGGCAACTTAACCGGTAACCCCAAAGACAAAGTACCTAACGAGGATCGAGGAGTTTACGAAATCTCATGTCGCGATTGCCCACAAAGCTACATCGGTCGTACCAACAGGCGCGTTAACCATCGAGTATATGAACACTCTCTGTCAGTTCGTAAAAAAGATCCGACTTCAGCTCTCGCGCATCACCATATCCAAACAGGACACTCTATCAACTTCGAGGACAGTAGGACTATCATATCTCTCAATTCTCTTAGGGCATCCACTATTCGCGAAGCCATCGAAATAGAGAAAAGACCTCTCTGTCTAAATAGACGCGATGACAGCACTCGCCTTCCCACAGCTTGGACCTCCGTAATTGCCAGATTAAACAAAGCAGACACGCCCACCAATACCCAACCAATCACAACACAGCCTCATCACGTGACATCTTCTTCTACCCCAGCGCTAACTATAAATAAAAGAAGCAGAGCAGACTCAAATTCAGTTCAGTTACCTAGTGACTCTTGGGGAGTAGGCAGATTGAGGCCCCGAGTTCGATCTAGACTCTGAATCTCTTTCACTTTTGTCTCTTGATAATGGCTCCAAAGCAGGAGTCGAAACGTCGAGTATTCAATAAATTCAGACGCGGTTCTCACCCGGAACCTAGCTTAGTTCATATATATATATATATATATATATATATATATATATATATATATATATATATATGTGTATATATATATATATATATATAGTGTTTGGTATATTGTGTGATCCTTGTCTGCGTTTGGAGTCATTTCAACTACAACTCTGGAATCGTCAATCGCTATGTATTGTAGTTCGAGGTTCACTCTACAAATTTTCGTTTTGAGGCTGATTTTCTTGTTGGTCAAAAATGTTGATACTGGCCTTACTACAAAATACGATAGACATATGTGTCGTATTTGGATAAAGGGTTGAGATAAGGACCTAATTTTGTAAGGTAGACAACAATATGCCACGATTTTCTCGCTTCTCCCAAGAGGAAGAATCAATGTTGGTATCAAGAGATTAGAGGCATATAGACCAATCAATAGAGATTTTTTCTTGCAAATAATACTATCAGGATACTGCCTGTGCCATCACATTAAGAACAATTTGTAGTGATTTTAGTGATTTGTAGTGATGATTTTGCTACCTTTTCCACTCGCAACTATGGTTTTTTACTTTATTATAAACAATTGAAACAAGAAAATCGCGTTTTTTTTCGTTGCATGTTTATAAAAAGAAAAATAATAAACTAATCTCAATTGTGTCAACAGGTGAATTGCAAAGCATTAAAATACCAATGAAATGAGCCCAGGGTCGATCCGATAAGATCTTTAGTAACAGGGAAAAACAAAAAATACTTGAAAATTTAGCGGTTTGCTTTATATTATCATAACTCCGTCACTATCGAAGTTGAACAATTGGGCTTGTGGGAACTGATAGTAATTGATATCTACCTTATGCATGACTTAACCAGGCGTTAGCGGTGTATTAGTTTTTGTATAATTGCGTTATGAAGTTTTTAGTCCACTATTATTGCAGTGTGTCTCCATGCGACATGGGTCGTCAAATATCAATTCAGAATAGAGGTATTGAAAGTAGAGGTATCATTCTAGAACGCCTCTATTTTCATTTTTCATTAAATGTCTGTGAAATATACGAAAAATGTTAGCAAACATGATCAAAATTTGGTGAGCGTATGAATGTATTCGAGTAGTGGAGGGAAGGAACATGGTTATTGAGGGGAACTGCTGACAATAATTATTATCGATAGTAACTGTCACTCTGACAGATGGTGAAAGAATCTAATCGCTAGAAAAGCTTCTATTGTTCGATTTTATTATATCAAATGAGAACTGTTTGTTTATTAACATATTGATATGTAAGCGGTTTCTCGGAACTGAAACTGAACTAAATAAGTCAAAAAAGTCTTGAAAATATCTAAATTAGTTTCTGACAAAAGCAATCAAAATATTTATAAATTACAGGCAGCTTGCCTCCATTATATATTACTATAACCTTCTCCTCAACAACCGCGTTTCCCCCCACTCCTTGATTACATTCATGCGCTGGTCAAGTTTGCTAACATTTTTCATATATTTCACAGATATTTAGTGAAAATGAGAATAGAGGCTGTGTAGAATAACATCTCTACTTTCAACAACTTTTTTCAAAATTGAAATTTGATTATCTATGACGCATGGTGGCACAATGCAAAAATAGTGAACAAAAAAACTTTATATCACAATTGTTATATATATATATAGGAATTTATACTGGTTGATCATATTGTAGATACTCTTTTCCACAAAATGACTGTGAGGAAGAATTTCTGTATGGACAGCATGTCATCCAGGCAATTTTACGAAATTGCCGTACTACACTTTGTTCTCCATTTACTATAGGAGGCAAAACATCTTTTTTTTTGAAAAATGAGTTTTGTTAGCCAAGCGATTATCTCGCGAATTTCAACAAAAACACAAATTATCAACCCCCGTCGAGGGAGAAGCGAGAAAATGGTGGACCAAAATCCGTCACCAGCTGACGGTCTAAGAGGTCAATTTAAAAAAACAAACCAAGGAATATGAATGCCACATCAATTTTGGAAATGGTGAAATACAGAACGAGAAATTTGCGCTTCTTTTTTTCTTTATTTTCAATACAATATGAATTCTTAAGTGCGAGGTAATTGAATGCGAATAAATCAACCAAGTCGCGTGTATAAAACACAATATTTAACCATATGTTTGTAACAACGTAACGCCATACATCGTTTTTCAAATCAAAAGAATGGTTTGTCTTTAAATAACAATCATATTCGTTCGGCATATGTTGTATTCGAATACATTAAAGTGTATGACGAGGCGGATTATTATTCTTATTTGATTACCGATGTATAATTGGATAAAGATCTACCTATCGCAATGAACAGTCGAGGTACGGCTGGAATTGTTTTATTTTGAATACATTAAATGAGATTCCATCAATAGATACTCTTCAATCCCATTGACGGCTAACATGCACTGGTTGTATATACAGGATGATCACCTCAGTTCGTGGTTACGTCTGAGTAAACTTAAAAATGATATTGGGGATCAGGAAACGTGCACGAATTTTCTCAAATCACGGTTTGGTTAGCTATATACATCTAAACTAATATATGAAGAAGTAACATTAATTTGATTATTTACTTGTTTGTATGTTTATGGAGGTAATGTCTCGTAACATAGGCTATATTATATTTTGATGAAATATTTAGTTATGCAATGGGGGCAGAGAGGTATCTAGTTTTTATTGAAATTTAATATATTGGAAACAAAAGGTGATACAGGTGTGAAGATTGGTGTATATCCCCTTCTCTCCAAAATCATTTTCCAAAAATTCTTAGAGGGGGCAAGTGGGCAATTATCATTTAAAAAATTTACTATTTTTCGGGAAAAAAAGTAAACAGGTATGACAATTAAGGGCTTAGTTCCATTGACTGGTGTAATAGGGGTCACTTTTGATTTACAGGGAATCTACATATAGATACTCTTCTGAAATAAATAGAAGCGAGATTAATCATTTTGCATTTTTTGAGAAAAACTCATTACTTCTTGGAACCGAAAATAATATATGTATGAAAATTATGATATTAGTCCTTTAAATTAATAGAGTTTATTGTTTTAATAATTATTAGGGAACAAAAACTGTTATCTATGCTCTTGTCCTGAAATGAATGACCCCGATTTAGTATTAAAAGAAGTATTCATTCATTGTATGAGAATTGATGCTTTTCTTTAAATGAAAAGAGGCGTTATTCGTCATTTTGCAAATACTGAATTTATGCAAAAGTGGGAACAAAAAAGTGTTCATTATTTGATTAATTTCGTAATAAATCTCAAAAAATTAAATTGTGTAGGAAACATGAATAATAAAACTGACAAATAGTTCTAAAAGGACTATAATTTGTAAGCAATGATAAAATCTAAATATTGATAAAATGATTATTATATAAAAAGAAGTATTCTGTCAAAAACATAAAATGAGAAAAATTTAAATATCTAAAATGTACAGAACATCATCAAGGTTAGAAGTAACAGAACAATCAAAACATGTGACCGTTACTGGAAATGGGAAAAGAATGTGAAGAATGACAAAAATGTCAAAATACTCAAACGTCAAATGTCAAATTGGTAAATGTAAAAAATGTCATAAAGTCAAAAGTTAAAAATGTTAAAAATGTCAAATGACAAATATCTATTCTCAAAAATGTCATATGTCAAAAATTTTAATTTCAAAATTGTAATATATCAAACATGTCAAATATCAAAATTAAAAAATGCTAAAAGTAAAAAATGTCAATGTCCACAACCAAAAATGTTAAATGTCAAAAATATCAAATGTGAAAAATGTCGAATATGTCAAAAATGTCTGTAAAAACCAGAAAAATGTAGATGTGTGCATTATAATATGAAAAAAATTGTTCAAGATAAAAACTATTAAGTACTCCGATTTGTTTACCCTTTACGAAGGTGCGACGGGTTAGTTAGTACCTCATAAAATTGTAAGCAGAATTTTTGTATCTTGGACTGTGCAGACTAATGTCCAATGTGGCTGAACCAATTTTGGTGTAGTTATAAGTTAAACATTCAAATAAGTTTGGATTCAATTTTACGGTTTGTTTTAATTAAACTAATTAATATCATAACAATATGAAAAAGGAAGTTCTTTAAATACTATTATATTTCAACGCGAACAACGACATCTAGAAATTTTAGGAGAACAAATCATAATAGACTCCCAAATCGGGTGTCGGGTTAGACTAACGCAATTACCCTGTAATTTCTAGGTTAGAAATAACGCCATACATGAACGATGGTCAACTGAACCGTTGTTTCGGACTCTATAGTGGTTCCTTACCATAAAACACTTTCTAAATAGTTATAGTGCAGTACATTATTACAATTATTCTAGATATCCAATAAGATTATATTAAAAAGAACGAGAGGACAACACTTTCATCAAATAACTGGATATTCAAGTTAATAATAATGTGTTTAACAAAGGAACAGCTTCTTAGACACGTTTAAAAATAATCTTGCAAAATTATTACAGGGCTACTTTAACTTTGACAAAATGACTCACCCTGTAAGTACAGTTTTAATGCATTTATATGAATTGAAATAATTATTTCAGTGTCATGATTTGACAGTTTTTAATTTCAGTAGGTGGCTAGATTTTGTGTGTGCGGTCGACAACAAGGCCACAAAATAATAATGAACAGAACTGGTATGGCACCGTCATACTTTAGGATAATTAACATTTAATAAGGTATATATAAAATTTGTACACAAGAAATAATAATATTTCTTATATACAGTGTCGTTCATTTCAACTGGTGCCATGTTTGTAAATTCTTTGTTAGTTCATCGATTTTGATGTGACCCTTTTTAAATTATACATATAAACCTATTTTATGCAAAAATGTGGATGTTTATATTTGAAAGGAAAGGGTTATTAGAGTTAGTTTTCTAACCAAAAATTATAAAGTAGGCTAGGAATTAATTTATTCAAAATTTGAATAAACCGTTGTATCTGAGTAAGTTAAACTGACGTTGCATCAAACTCATAAATTGTTAAATAACAACGGAGTACCGAAGCAAATAGTATTATTAAAATTTACTCGTTTTTTTTAAAGAAAAAAATTAAGTAAGTGTTAAAATGGAAATAAAAAGAGGTGGAGTTATGTAAATAACATACTTCAAAATAATATAAGTTAAAGTTTCCACATGTCTTTAGTACTTAATTATATTATGGAACGATTGAAGGTTTTAAATAGTGTGGGTTCAAATCCCAGGTGTGACAATATTTTATTTACTTATTTAGTTGATGGCGGATATCACTATGACCATAAAAAAGAAGTAATTAGATTATTATCACTAATTAATTAAGTAAATTAGTTTCGACATAAACTATGTTCAAACTAACTCAAATTAAATATTCATTAATTTGAATATCGCGTTAATAACGACATCTGACGTCTTTTTGAATGTATATTAAGTATATGAAACAATTTCAAGTTATATGTATATACATTTTGGTCGTGATTATCGTGTTTTGCAAAACTCGAAATACAATTTGAAATCTGCTGTCTTAGAGCTACATCATTCAACTAAAAGCCACCAGTTACCAACTGTATGCTTTCAATACTCAGAAATTCGGTCCACTTTCAAGGATGAGCGTAAAAGATTTAATTTTCTTATAAAATGTCTTCGAGTCAGAAATAAGCAAACAAGAGATGTAAGAAGTTTAGTCTACAAATTTGGGCTCATAACCGTTCAACACAATCACACATTTGCGTCACCAGTTAACCCAGGCATCAAACCGTTTTGGAAAAAATCTGGTCTTACTTCTTAGCAATGATTTTAACGCTGTTTTAAGTCCACATAAGTCATTGAATTTAGTTGTTGTCTTTCATAGATACAGGTAAATGTCCATTTTTGTTGTCGCCTGGGTTGTGGAAAAATATGTGTGTGAACGTACATTATCATGAAGGAAGCCTCATGGAATGAACGTCTTTTAATTCAATACCTTTATTCACAAACAAACAAAAGATACATTCGAATTAAAACTTGTAAAATTATCCATTGCCGAATGATGAGTGCGTCCATTATACATTAAATGTCTATTGCATTGCAAATAGAACGTCATGTACAGTACAAAAGACAAACAAATATAAATAAAAATATAAATATATAAAGACCAAAAACATATAGGTTATAAACAAAAAAATTCAGCAACATTGTAATATTTTTTTGCCAAGAGAAATGTTTTCAATATTTTTTAAAGGTGAAAAAATGTTTGGCTTCCTTGATATCACTTGGTAAGAGATTGTATATTTTGCAACCACTTTTTTGGTATAACGATAAATAAAGATGAGTCCTCTGATTTTCAAGCAATATGGGTTTGTGCTTCTAATCAAAACAGGCAACCTCATAAATGTAAATACCCACAAGAGTAAGAACTTTTAATTGTCTAAAAAAAGCTTCTTTATATGTTTCACGAAATGGTAGACCCCAGATAGTTCTCATTACTTGTTTTCCCAACAAAAAACTCTATTTATTTGGGAACATTGACCCCACAGCAAGATCCCGTAACGCAAATGGGAATGAAAATTGGCATAATACACCGAAAGCAGAACAGCCCTATTGCAGTGATTTTTCAACTGCCTAGTGCCGTAACAGTTTCCCCTTAACTTATCACAAAGTTCGCCAATGTGTGTTGACCACGTCAGATTTTTATCAATAACGACTCCCAGTAATTTAACTTCCGAGCTTAACTTAAAATCGGCCATATCAATTACATTTTGCTTTTTCTTAAAAGCTACACCTAACTATAGGTGTATAAGAATAAGGCATTCTTATGTGACCACTTAATTAAATCTTAAACTTGCTGTGCGGTATTTTGAGCTGACTGATATTCATTTCTAACAATTAAGAAATTGGTGTCATCTGCGTAACAGGTTACATTAGTATCCAAATTCATAAGAATGTAAGCGGGCAGGTCATTGGCAAAGATTACATACAAAAATGGTCCAAGAATCGAACTTTGAGGAACAGCAAAGGTAACCTCTAATTTTTTGCTGCATGAGTTATTAACAGATACAATTTGTGAGCGATTTTTTAAGTAGTCAGAAATGAAACTAAGCGGAATACCACGTATCCCGCAAAGTTATAATTTGATGAGCAGAATGTCATGGTTGACACAGTCACATGCACGAGAAAAATCTAAAAAAAGGCATATCGAACACAGCTTTTTGTCTACCGAATTTATAATATTGTTGTGAAATTCAACTGTATTGACACTCTTGTTCTTTGCAAAACCATGCTGAAAAGATGACAAAAGTTTATTTTTTTTAAATGCCCATATTTGATTATAAAAAGCAGTTTCAATAACTTTTGAGAAGCTGGAGGTTAAGCTAATAGCTCTGTAGTTTGAATATACATTTCTGTTACCTTTTTTAAATAATGGTAAAACTTTGCTTAGTTTTAGCACACTTGGTAACATTCCGTTTTCAAAAGACCAATTTATTATATGTTTTAACGGGATGCTGATATGAAGGGCAACTTTTTTGAGCAAGTTATTTGAGAAATGATTTCTTTTTTCTTACTGCCTCCTTAAGTTTCTTACGTTTGATGACATTCACCAGGAATAACACCCCTCATGTCCCAAAAACTGTTACCGTAAACTACTGTGCTAATTTCGTTGACTGAAAATTTTTTGGGACATGAAGCGCTACTGCACTTAACTCCTTGGGTCCCGCACGTGTGCCCAGGTCCCATTCCCAGTGACCCCCTCTTGAAGGCCTGTTGCTCTGCTTCAAAGGCATCAAGGAGCCCTTGACAAATTACCACTCATCTCCTTTGATTCTCATTGGTTATTTGTTTGGGAATCCACTCAGCACAAACCATGTGATATCCCAACTAGCAGTTATTAATTGGGCGGAGTCATACGAAGTGTGTGATTCATAAGCTTAGCAACATCCTGAACAGTATTAATCAATTAATCAGCACTTGCACTTGTGAATGATGTTCGTTTTTCCGCTTTTAAACTTCTTCATCCTATAAAAATTCCTTCTTTAAGTGATTATGGACCGTTTATGTACAGCAAAGTTAGCTTTATAATACAATACATATACAGTCCAGGAGCTTTTAAAAAAAGAAAAACTTCGAGCAATGGTGGCAATACTTTTTGATCCACCGTATCTTGTACAGGAACAACTGATCAAGATTTTTATTGCAAATAAATCAAACAAATAGGGGACCAAATTATTATGTCGGCAGATATTAACTGCTTTGTATGGCTTCAAACTAAACATATAAAAATGGATAACTGGTTTACTTCTACTTTCTCGGCCTAATTTCTAATTCTTCAGTAGAGCTTCTAAGAAATAGAAAAAGCAACAATTTTTAAAGTTAAGATCCGCGCTGATGTCAGTCAGAGAAAAGACAAAGCTAAGTAAGCAAACATGTTTTCGTAATCTCTCGCCAATTCATGATCAATCTAATTTCAAAGAAACTACAGGAAAAGCAGAGTCGACAATAGGTTCAAATATGTGGACTAACCGAAAAACTAATATGACTCAAGTTCAAATTCTTAGCTACTGATTAATTTGGTTTGACTTAATCCAAGGCATATAAGTTTTTCAATAAACAGAAGGGCTAATTCCATTGTTTAATAACAAAATAGGGTGCTCTTTTGAAGTATTCGATTTCTTAGATAACTTCCGTAAAAGCGTCCAATTAAAACGTTTATCTGGATATACCTTTCATCAACCCTTCCAGGCGAAAGCAGGGCAAATCGCTGGCGGCGGAAAATCAGAAGTGGGATGGAAAACAAAGCAAAACTCCAATGAGTGCGAAGTAACTGTTAATGAATTTGTTAATTAGGGCGTGGAAGCTGTGGAAGGGTTGGTCTAGCGTGCGCACCTCGTTTGTGGATAAGAAAGTCGATATTCGGTAGTTTTCTTCAGGAGGAATTGAAACACAGAAATAAATTAATTGTCTACGGTTTGGTACGGTTTGGTTTGATAGCTAATTAAAGAGTAAAATGTGTTTACTAAATGAATTTTATAAGCAGAATCTATCTTATATTATAAATATGTGGATGCGCATAATTGTCTATTAAATTTCAAGATTGTGTTAATGTTTTATACGAGAGAATCTTTAGATGGTTTAATCAAGAAGGAAACATTAAATCCATAAATATAAATAATTAAATTGAATGCTGTCTTGCATATTTCATCACATTATTAATAGAATCTCTAAAAAGAAATTTATAACTTTTCTGCTGTTAGCTTTACTATGAAACGTAAGAAAGACGTTAGTGTTAGTTTGGAGCTTTATGGCTTTTTACGGTCGAAATTGACAGCTTTCTAAAACAAATGGTAGGATGTAGGTTTATATTTTTTCAGAAATAAATCGATGAAAGATATTTAAATTAGTATTGGTATATCAAAAAATATTCGTCCACACTTCCCATAAAATCTTTAATAACTACATATTCTGAAACAATGTCCTCCGTCGCGTCCTGCTTCTGTCATGTGGTTTTCATCAGTAGATAGATTGAATCATGAGGATAGATAGATTGAATCATGAGGAAGGTTTAGGTATACAGTTTGTCGAGGTTTTGTGTAAAGTGGCTGAAATATAACGATAATTGTTGGAAATGCCAGAAAAAGTCAAGCCGACTGGGAGCTTTCATCGAAAACGGCGCTTAATCCTTTAACATATAACAAAACTGTGCATGGGGGATATTCCTATTATATATCTTACTATAGTTATTCTATCTTCTAAAAAAAAAATGGTGACGGGTAATGAGGTAATTGAAAAGTTATTTAGACCGATACAGTATTAATCCTTATCATGCATTTCATGCACATTTTTATCATCTACACCAGGGTTTCTTAACTTGGGGTCCATGGACCCCTTAGGGGTCCGTAGCATGTGTGTCAGGGGTCCGCAGTAGGTCAGTCAGTCTAAAGTTTAGACTGACTGACCTAATAAATATGTTTAGACTCTAAACATGTTTATTATGAAATTGTGCAGTAAATTCGATGAGACTTTGTCGGGTATCTTCAATAATAAAAAAAAGCGAATAAAAAAAAGCAATCGGTTCCAAAAGATGTCGCCTTCCGCCCCGTATCGACTGCCACTTTGGAAAAGGAGAGTGGAAACAGGTAACTTTGCTAATTTTCCGATGCTGGAAGAGTTGATAGCACAAGGTGACGTAAATACGACAAAAATGGTACAGGAGGTGTGTAAGCATCTGGAAACATTGCAAACGTCTTTTGGAGGTTATTTTAGCTCAAAATCGCTTGAAAAAGAAACGTGGGTGAGGAGTCCATTTTTAATCGATATTAATAATATCAGCGACGACGATCTTATTAAAGATGACTTAATTGACATGTGAGATCTAAAGAAGTTTTGAAAGCTGAATTTCATAGAAAAGATCTTGACGAGTTTTGGTGCTCTTCTTGTCAAGCGTGCTATGTCTGTTCTGATACCATTTGCTACTACGTATCTTTGCGAGGCAGGATTCTCGGTTCTGGTATCAATAAAACCAAAAAGTCGCAACCGATTGAACGTCGCAGATGACATGCGCCTTGCCTTGTCGAAGACTGTCCCACAATTTAACGTTCTCATTGAGGCCAAACAGCAGCAACCTTCTCATTAACATAGTAGTAAGTGTATTAAAAGTGCCCAATAAAAGAATTTTGGATTAATATAAATAAGACTTTTTTTTTATTCCAAAACTATTTATGGCTGGGGTCCGTGGAATAGTTTAAATTGTGAGAGTGGTCCGTAACTGCAAAAAGGTTAAGAAACCCTGATCTACACTATCATTACATAATATAAAACAAAGATGCTTTCCGCTATTTGACCCTCTGCACGCATATAGTTTAATATTGTTTTGTGTTCATTTATTTAAATATGACAATAATTGTTCAATCAACGCGACGTTGCTATACTCGCTCCGTGACCCTTACATGAGAAAGCGCATTAGGTAAGTTGGCTAGAGAGTATTGTTAATAATGTGAAGGAGACCTTCCCCTTGATTTATTGACTTTTGTGGGTATTTCAGTGGGTTTCTGGAAGTTTAAAATCACTCTTGGACCCGATAGCTGGCGCAGCAATCGGCATGTAGGAATTTTGTTGAAACCCTCCTAACAGTTGGCCGATTTTGAGGAAATTTTCCTGTGTTTGAGTGGAACAGATTTATAATTTAACGTGGTAGGGGGCGTTACGATCGGATTGTAGGAATTTTTTTGAATTCTTCTGGGTTGGGCCGATTGTGATGAATTTTTTAGTGTATGTTTGAGTGGGTGAGGTATACAATTTAACCCGGTAGGTGGCTATGCGATCGGGTTGTAGGAAAAAAAATGGAACGGATTATCATGAAATTATTTATTTATATTTAAGTGGGTTAGCTGTACAATTATACTCGGTAGGGGTGCTGCAATCGGTATTTTCTTTTCAATATTTGGATTTAAATTAAACACCAACTTTTCTACTCCAAGAGGAGGCCGGGGCAGGCAGTATACAATATATTTAAAAAATAACAACACAAGAAAATGATCAAAATTAACAACATCTGATACAGTGCAGGCGTGTAGACTACGATGAACAAATTTTCGATCTAGGCTACAAGGATGGCGATAATATTTCACTTTTCGAAATCCTTCGTGTATTCCTTGCATGAATTATTTCCTTTCAAGATCAGGTGTTTTATAAACAAGTTACAAATAATAATAAAACAAAAACAAACAAAAGTAAAACAGAAACTGCCACACAGCGAAAAAGAAGACTTGAAAAGACGGAAAAAAATATAGAGCACAACGTGCAAATACAGTAAAAATGAAACTCATAGTCGAGTACAAAAACGGAGACAACAACACTTAAGCAACGTGTTTAACAATAGAATGGTGAGTATAATATAACAAAATAAAAAATTAATAACTTGAAAATATAAATATTTTTAAGTTAAACGGTTTTATTTAAAATTAAGACAATATTGATGTTATTAATGTACTAGATCAACAAATTTCGATTTTGCGTAGTCATTTCCAGAAACTAGCAGAATTTTCTGATCTACACAGAGTCATATGCCAGGTTGATGCCTCAACACCACTGCGACTGACAGAACAACACGTCTAATTACACCACCAGACCACTGATCAGGAACTGCTGAAATGGAAAGAGACGTCCCTTCATGATGTCAACCAAGATTATGCCGACAGTGCAGCGTCGGCATAATCCTGAAATGCAAGGCTTTATATTGACAATCCAAGATCAAGTAATTCCAACTAAGAACTATCTAAAGTATATCGTTAAAGGCCATTCAATTAACAGCGACAGATGCAGGTACGGTTGCCAAACATCTTAATCTATCCAGCATATCACAGGAGGTTGTCAAGCGTTCGCTGCATCTGAATCAAGGAACGACACGATGCTGTGGCAAAAATACTGCACCAGAAACTAGCACTGAAACTTGAACTATCACTGAAACTTGAACTATCATTGAAACTTGAACTATCACAGTCGATGAGATCACCATACTATACGTACAAACCAGAATCTGTTTTAGAAAATAACATCTACAAGCTCTATTAGAACCGCACGACACTGACTGATCGGACTGTTGCTCACAATAGACTAGAATTCTCTCTGAAAACAACTTTAATTGACATAGAAATTCCTAACAACAATAATGTAAATATCAAGCAGGCTGAGAAAATAACCAAATATAGGGATTTGGAATTTCAAATAAAGACACAGTGGGACATGAACAATACACGAAGTGTACCAATTGTTATGTCAACGTCAGGAGTAGCCCCAAAAATTGTACTAAATAATTTAAAATACCTCGATCTGGACGAACATCTTTACCAACCAATGCAAAAAGCCGTCCAGTTAGGAACAGCCCGGACGGTCAGGAAATTCATGGAAAACTGCCGCCATGTCTCCAAGCACGGACCTGAAAACCTGTCAAGGATATCTGGGGTTTAGTGAATTGAATTTTCCCCTAAAGGCATGCTTTTGAAGTCCTGTAAAATCCAACCTCTTGCTCTTGCTTTTCATACACAGAGGGTATTGTGTTTAGCTATACCCTCCATAATTCTCAGGTATTTGTCCTTTTTGGAAATGTAGAGGATTGTCGTTCACATAAGGCATAAAACATAGATAATGGCGGACAGTATACCTAGAAAAGCGAGGATAACCGAAAATAATCGAGTCCTCTTGTTGTGTTGGAGTCTCTATTATAGACAGCGGTTACAATATAACGACTTATAACTTGATTACCATATTTCTTCTATAAGTATGTTACTTAATGCAAGTTAGACAGTTAGACATGAATAAGGCTACAGATAATTTTGTATGACAATTCAAATTCGCCAATTCAGTAAGCAACTGCCCGACCGAACGAAGTTCTGGTCAGATTTCAGTAGTTTAATAATTGGTTAAAAACTGTTACGACAAATAAATGTGGAGATGCTATTGCCGCGTTATCTAACTAATTTAATGCAATCAAAAGAGTAGAAATCAGTTTACTGTACTTTCTTACAATACTATATTCCGGATATTATTGCAAAATTGTCTCTAAATCTTGGTCTGGGTAATGCTGACGATATTGGAAAGACCTGCCTTGAAATCCTCTTCAATAAAGGAAAAACGCTTACTCTCAAGATAAAACATCCAATTAAAACGTTTAACCGGATCAACCCTTCCAGAGCTCTGAAGGGCAAATGGCTGGAGGCGGAAAACGCGTGGTGGGATGGAAAACAAAGCAAAAGTCCAATGATTGTCAAGCCGGCGTTAATGAGTTCGTTAATTAGGGCGTGGAAGCTGTGGAAGGGTTGGTCCAGCGCGCGCATCTCCCTTTTCATTTCTCCAATCTAGCTTTCTGCGATTAATTAAGGGGTGGCCAAGCGATTGACGTCGCCACCGCAGCTATCCGGACGTCTTTTCTTGGCCGGGGTGAAAATTAACTGCGTTGACCTTTTAGGGGAAGGAACTGCCCCCCGTTGCTGCGGCGGCTAATGAAAGCCGATTCGACTTGGAAGAATTAACCAATTAGAGAGGAGAATTGGCGGAAATAAAGATAAATATTTTCGGTGGAAGTTGGAGAAATTGATTCTTTGTCGAGCGCTACTGCAAACGGAAATTGAAATGGATTGAATTTGGAATTAAGGGTGCGGTTTTGCCTGTATGTAAATGATTTTCTCGAGAAGCGCGTTCACCTTTAATGCGAGCGCCGTTAGAATGTCGACGACGACGACCACTTGGGAAATAGTCATTTGAAAAGTATGCAGTGGAATTTTGTTCCGTAATTCCTTCGGAATATTGAGTTCAGAATAAATAATTGGAAAACTAATTGGAGTGACGCTCTTTACAATAGAACAATAAATATGTGATAGAAAGGTGAAGGTGATTGTCTCGACGGATTCGAGTGATTACTGTTGTTATCTACGACTCTTATTGTACCGAGTAAATAATACTGAAAGAATCAATTATTCTTTCCACTGTAATTTTAGATGAAGGTGATACGATAAACCATTGCTGGTGCAGATAAACTAGGCATTTGTGTAGTAGCTGTTGTTATTGTCAATACAATATGTGAAAGTAATTAAATAAATAAATATTAGACGACATTTATTAACAATTGTACGGAGAAGATAGATTTCAATTGCATATCGTTATGTAAATTTCCTGAGAAACGTTTTATAATAGAAAAAATCATATCCATTATATACCAGCTGTAAACAATTTCCGAGAAAATTGTGGTGGCCATGTTTTATTTCTTACAGAAAGAAAATAATAAATATTTATATACTTGAAGGAAACGTTAAAAGCACAATAAACATTTGACTGTAATTTCGAAAAAAATGTTGAGGAGGTATTTGATTATTTGCTTGTTCATTTGGAGATTCTCTCCTCAGATTTTTCCTGCAATAGAAAAGAAATTTGAAAATGTAAATGGAGAAAGAGACAGTGTAGTAAGGCAATATCGAAAAATTGATCGAATTACTGGTTGTCTGTACTGAAATTCTTCCCCAGTAGTCCTGTAGATAAATTAAATAGGGATTTGTATATCGTTTTATAGTTATCTGTGTTTGAAGAAGTTCTAACTCTAATTCTGGAGATACTCTGAAGCTGGTAGACAATGTAACTCGTTCCTCGAAGTTTCCTTGGACTTCCATCACCTTGAAATGATTGATATCACGTTTCAATAGCTTTGGATCTGCTATCGTCATCAGGTGAATGATGAGAAATTCAGATTATACCTGCTATTTTATACCCTTAACCGGTCTTGTCCAATCAGCGTGGTGGTACCTGACGATTGATTGCCGGTGATGCGTAGCGGTAATGGCTCGAGAAGAGGTCTCCAAACGTTTTTAATTTGGACACTGGGCTCGCTGATTATTGTCTCATTAGAGATTATGTATGCCGTCTCGATTCATTTTCTCTTATACCAGTGCTCGGTCCATGCATCATTAGCTAATCCACACTTTGTTAACTCTCCCCTTTGAGTAGCTATGTGGTGCTCCTTAACCCTGGTGTCCAGTGGTAGCTTAGTCTCCCCGATAGAGATATTCACAGGGTATGCTGTATATACAGTTCTTTCGTACTGCAGGATTATTCTGCTTCGCTTTTGTGATCATGATCATCAAGATATTGTTGCTCTTGAAAATTATTGTGATTACGAATCCATTTCCAATAATATGTATGGTAGTAATACAGTTGCTATCATGGTTTCATATTCCTGCCTAGGTGGTTTCCCCAAGTTGTTCAAATGCTTTGTTAATGATGGTTTCCGGATGTCCATTCCTCAAAGGTCTTCTCTAAGTATCATTCGTTCTTCTTTGGGGGCCTCTCGTGTGCTGCGAATATGTTTGGCACTGTGGACTAATGTTTTGCTACCAGTTTTCGTTGTTGATGGGTAGTCAGAGTTGTAGTGTAGGGGTCGTTGTGAATCTCTGTATACTTTAGCTGGAGGTTCTTTTTTAGATTTAAGCGTTGATGCAACTTTTCTGTTTTGTCAAAAGTTTCTTGTCAGTGAAAAATTTGACGTTTGGTGATCACTTGATATTAAGGGTAGCGTCCTGTTGCTGTTCTAGCAATAAATTTCTCCATGTCTGTTGAAGGTGCCCCAATTTCACCGTTGCTAAGCAGCATGCAGCTGACTTCCTTATGTGTTCTTTTTTTGAACTTTTTTCTTTCAATAAGATCTTTATGTGGCTACTGGGGCTGGTTAGTACTTACATGGCTGGCCAAATTTGAATTATTTACATGTCTTCTGGAATGTTGTATCCGTGTTCTTTTTTCCGTACTTCCATTGGTCTTGAAGTTTCACCGGTATATGTATGGCTACAATCACAAACACTATGGAACACACAATATTTGGAATTTTGAGCTGCGTTAAATGGTATGGAATGTGTCAGGATAAAGCTTAATTTTTTCTGATAAACCTGGATCTTATGGAATTATGTTCAAAATTTTGTTTTCTGCTTTTGTTTAGTTGGTATTAGTTGATAAACAAATAAAATATTAAAACGTAAATTTCAGAAAAAGCTCCATCTATAAGGCGACAGCGACTGACAACGAATCCAGAGTTCGAGTTGAAACGTCTCCAAATACAGATAAGTATGACACAACATACAATACACTATTTATAAACAGGAACACTGGTTAATCATATTCCATTTACAATTTTCAAATATTTGTTGCAGGAAAAATGTGAGTACAGAAACAACAAATGAACAGGCAAAACAAATATTTTATTGTGAGAGGGAGTATTACAAGGCGGCACAAAAAATAGTATTAAAGGCAGGAGAGCACAGAAAACTGGAAAGTGGTGCGAAGTACCTATAATATCAACAACTCAACAAATAGAAGTCAAGATCGATGTATCCCTGTAGCACCTACAATTATTAGAATATTCAGCAAAGTTCTAAAAATGTGAATAGAAAGTGAACTTGCAGACCTAGAATCACAGGGAACAGCTGAACGATCTACAGTGGATCATCTACATTGTTTCACTCAACTAATACAGAAGTAGGAAGCGTTAAACTAAGAAATCCATTTGCTATATCTATATGATAAAAACAATAAAAAGAGTGGCAGTTATTTGAGACTACACAATGGAAGCGAAAGCTTCTTAGGAATTATACTTCCCGTCTCTTGTTAACTCCTGTGTCTGTTTCTATTTCCTTGTGTTATCATTAATAATGGCTATAAGTTTCAGGAGAATTAAAATAATTGTCACTATTTTGTGATGACTCAAGTATTAATCCTAATGTGTAATTTAATTCTTAATTTAAATTTCTAAGAGCCCAATAAAATTAGTTGAATTATTAACTTGCAAGTTGAAGTTCATATGCGATGAATTGTAAATGCGGCAAAAAATTTAACAAAAGGTGCATGAAATTAATAACGTTCTTTCTGACTTGATATATGTCAAGTCCGTAATGCAATATATCGTAAAGAGACAATTGGAGATATTATTAGAAAATCATATTTTGTGCAGGTTTTCTATATTAATTGGATGTTGTATTAGTTTATTTCCTATATATTATTGATACTCTATAAAAGAAGAAACTCATAATGCATTTTACATGGTCTCTGTTTCTTACACAGTGAACTGATTGTGTGGGTACTTCAAGATCACGGTAGTGTGTGGTGTCGGTGTCCGCGTCGAAACAAATGAAATTTCAAATTATCCAACTCATTCCCTTGCTCATCTATTTATTATTAAGTGTAAATGTGGACCCCCGGTAAGAAGCTTAACAATAACAACAAAAAGATTTAAATTTGGACCAAATATCAACCCTTTCAAAAGGTTTAAACATGGTTGCTGCCTATAACCAACACTCTTTATAATTTAATCTACCAAAACCCTTAAAATGCAATGGTGTGTGGGTGTCTCTAAATCATACAAAGGAACCCGCACAAACCTTATGGGTTTGGGTCTCCGGTGAAATTGACTGCAATTTTGTTATGTTGCACTACATGACGCCCTGATCAAAAGTTAACATAGGCACAAAGTCTAAAAATGGACAGTTTTTGAAATATCAGGGTAATAGTGAACAAAACAGACAATTTATCCAAGAATCATATTAACTTGAAAAGTATGAACTATTCTTTAAAATTTCTGAATAATTAAGTCATAGTTTATGGCATGGAATCTATATTCTAGGTAATTAAGTCATTGGTTATAGCATGGAACCATTGATCATAATCTTGCAAGTAATCCTCAAGGTCATTTCACACTTAAACTGATTTTCAAGATAAGACTGCTCAAATACGGATTAGGTCAACAACGGGCTGCATCGTAGTGTCCGGATCACGAGTTTCACACCGTCTGATTCCTAAGTTATTATTTCGTTAAGAATTTTCTACTATTATAAAAAAATACACAATCTTATCTTGAAAATCAGTTTGACCTTGAAGGTTACTTGCAAGGTCATTATCAAATGTGCCATGCCATAACGTATGACTTAGTTACCCAGAATTTTTACGGAGTAGTTCATACTTTCATAATATGATTCTTGGTTAGTCCGAAAATTGTGTATTTTTGTTCATTGTAACCCTGATATCTCAAAAACTGTCCATTTTTAGATTTTGTGCACATGGCAGCTTTTGATCAGGACGTAATGAAGTACAACATACCAAAATTGCAACCAATTTGACCGGGAACCAGAATCCATAACATTTGTGCGGGGTCCTTTGTTCAAATTTCAGATTATGAAAATTATGAAGATTTAAACTTCAAACTGGTCAAAGAATGTAAGAAATGGGTCCTAGAGATAAAGGTGAAAAAGACACAGTGTAAGTGCATTGGAGGAATACCGTTGAATATAAGAAATAAACAGACATTGAGAAGAATATTAGTCTTAGATACAGCAAAATTCTAGTCATTCTCATATCAAAACTGAGCGTGCAGTTGCCATATATATGTGAGCCTGGTTCATTAATTCCAAAATAATGCTGATAGGCAGTTTTCACATGAGGTGTCAAATTGCGTCTCTGTGATAAAACCACAAATGTAACAAAAAATGTTTACTGAAGTTACAGTTTTCTGTAAGTTGATTTGACACATTTTACTCTTTAAAAATACTCCAAAGCAAGAAATTTTGTAATAACGACTACATAAACCATATAAACATTACCCTCTCAGCCATAATAGATGCCTCAAATATGCTTGGGTAGTTACATTTATAATCTAACATTGAAACATTTTCCTGCAACTGTAAACAAGAACTAATCGGTAGTTTTATGGGGATTTTTTAATTCAAAAGGTGAAAAGATAAGAGCTGGTTATATTTGAGCCCAAAAACCTCATTTCTTGAGCAGTGTAATTAGTAATTTAGAAAAATAGTTCATTTATACATTTTTTCCAAACAACATTTTTTCTAGGTTTTCTAAAAATATTGGGGATATCTCCTAACAATTATTACAAAATTATTTTACATACTTTTCGATATAAGTACCAGATACATAAACTCACAATTATCACAAAGAGCGGAAATATTAGCACAGAGTCAGACAACAACAAATAAGGAATAATTTTACAAAAAAGCTTCTGAATCGTGTTTTTTGCGAATGTAGTTGTTAATTATGTTGTACAAACATTAAATCCCACAACATTATCAATTTATTTTAACGAACACTAAGCCCATAAATGTGTAAAGAACGCACTATAATGTTATAATTATTACCTAGTCGACAGACACCAACGACTTAATTATATAAGTAACTTTGTACTGTCTTGTCCTGTCTATCTGTCAAGCAGTGTTCCTTTTGTGGTACGCCTTGTTTACAAGTTTACTTTTAATTAATGTTATGTACAAGTTTTTAAACGAGATTTCTCAAAGTCTTTCCCATATATTTTAATCAAGGAGGAAAGAGTGTGCAAAATGCACCTACCCGTTTCAGACTTCTTATCATTAAAACGTATTAATAACGATTATAAGAATTAAAAGTTTATGAAGCGACTGTGGGGAAGTTTTTCGAGTATTGGAGAAATCTTGTGGTCTTAAAGAAGGACATATTAGAGAGAGAGAGAGTTTTATCCGGTTCAAAATTTGTATTCAAACTGGGTATATAATAAAATGGCCAACAATATTACAAAATATTAAACTGTACTAGTGGTCGCCCAGTGTTCGAAATTCGACCCTATTTCTACGAATTGTGAACATTATTAAATTTCCTTTTACAAAAGTACATTTCAATATGAAATAAAGTTGGGGAGAAAAAAACCTGGTGGTGAAAAAAACTTTAGATAATAAAAAGCAATTCTCCAATTATATATATATATATATATATATATATATATATATATATATATAATTGGAGAATTGCTTTTTATTATCTAAAGTCTCTGCCTTCTTGTGAAAATGATATATTATTAAAGGTTCGAAAAATCAATAATGATCTTCTATATTGACTATTTTACTACAGAACAATAAGTAGCGCTTGATGCTGAACTATCAAAGATGGTCTTCATATGATGATCTGAAAGATCTTTAGCCTGCCACTGTCAACCAATCTAACAGCAGTTAACGGTCCTTCTTTATATAGTTACTCAATGGTTTGAAATATATACAACTTTATTTTATCATCGGCAGTGTAGTCTTATATTCTTTTGCTATTGAATAGAGAGCACAGAATCCGTGGTAGCGCCTTTTTAAGATATTGGATGTTTAAAGGAACCGATTGTGATGGACATAAAAAGTCGAAAACTAAACATAAGTAAATATACCTAATAATAAGCTATTGTGACTGAAATATATACCTGAAAATATTTATATATTTACAAAGATTAAACGTATCGTAACACAAAAATGAAACAAAAACAGTGTAGAGAAAAATTAAACTAGAAATATTTGATGCACTGGGAACATGACATTTCCTTAGACCCCCATGTCCCCTCTTGTCACATCCCATCACGCTAACTGAACGACCCATAAGAATAGTCTAAAATTCTTTTAAGAAATAATATTGTCAAAAATATTTTAGCCATAAACATGTAATGGTCTAATCTAAGATAACTCTCAAACTCAGACTGGATAAAAAAAATAATATATTTTTGAATGGAATACCAAAAGTATTATTTTGGATAAGAAAAAACGTGAGTCCTTAATTTTGATATCAAGAGGTCTTCCATCGTAAATATATTTGTTTCATCCACATGCATCTTTCACTCAAATCCTCTAAACAATATATCTGAAGAAATAGACAATACATATTTTCGAGGAAAAATAAATTCTCTATAAAAAAGGTGAAAGCTATTTTTACTCTAATTTGAACTTTGAACAACTAGTAGGAGAGATAGAGCGGGATTTTCCTCGTCATCCTTAAAATGGACAGAATGTATCGTATTAAGTTCATTTCCTGAACTGCATCACGTTTCTAGATAGGCGCCAGTGGAAGTGATAACCGAGGATAGTTAAAGGGTGTGAAAATGGTAATTTTCTTTGGTAATGCTCATCATCGAGTAAACGTTCCAAAATTGGCTGCATACAAGATTGTGATATATTTAAGCAAATTCCAGAGAAGCGTCTGCCTAGAGCGTTACCATCAAGGTGGCGGACAGGGGTAAACTTGTCAAAAATAGGGGTGAACTTCTTTATTAGGTAAAAAGAACGCCATTTGCACCATTTTTTTGCTTACACAAAAGAAATCATACTCCAAAAGGACGTACAGCTAAATGAGATAAATATATTTTTCATGACGTCATTAATGTGGTCTGTATGACGTCATACACATTTTTTTAAAATGCGAAGCCACATTTTTCATTGCTGATTTGGATAGTGTGAAAAATTGCAGGTCCGAATATGACTTTGACCATGACCTTGAACTTGATCTTCCGGGTGATTCCAAGATTAAAGTCTTTTTGAAAAATCAACCAATTATAGCTGAATTAGTTTTTTAAAATTCACAATCCAAGATGGCGGACACATTTTTTGAAAAAAGTCAACCACTTGATGCACAACCAATTAACGGTAATGGATGTTTTTAATCCTGATCCGAAAGATGACTGATTCAATGAGGGTATTCCAAGTTAAAAACAAATTTGACGTTGACGCCACTAATTGTTTCTGATTTCATATTCGTAATCATCGACGTCGAAAACCTCCGTATACCAAATTGGGAGTAGGTTGGTTGATTTTTTTCAAATTGCCAATTTTCAAAATCTGATTACGAATCTGAAATCAGATTTTCGCAATCCACGAGGGCGGACCAGTGTTTCAAACAAAAACTGATTTCAGATTCGAAATCAGCGACATCGAAAACCCCCGGCACACCTAATTTGGCTATAATAGGTTGATTTTTTAAAGAAACTTTGAACTTGGAATGATCTTGAAGGTCAAGTTCAAGGTCATGGTCAAAATAATATTCGGACCTGAAATTTTCCCCTCTTTCCAAATCAGTAATGAAAAAAGTAATTTCAAAAAATTTGGTATGACGTCATACAGACCACATTAATGACGTCATGAAAAATATATTTATGTCATTTAGCTGTACGTCCTTTTGGATTATGATTTCTTTTGTGTAAGCAAAAAAGTGGTGCAAATGGCATTCTTTTTACTTAATGACGTTCACCCCTATTTTTGACAAGTTTACCACTGTCCACCACCTTGATGGTGACGCTCTAGGTAGACGCCTCACGGGAATTCGCTTACATGCATCACAATCTTGTATGCAAGCAATTTTGAAAAGTTTACTCGATGATGAACATGACAAAAAAATTATCACTTTTACCCCCTGTAACTATCCTCGGTTATCACTTCCACTGGCGCCTGCCTAGAAACTTGATGTGGTTCAGGAATTGAACTTGATACGATACATTCTGTCCATTTTCTCGATGACGAGCAAAAACCGGCTCTACCTCTTAGACTAAACGTTAGAGAGAGTGAATTAACGAAAAATAGAATGATTTTTTTTTTGTGTAGATCGTCTAATTTCCTTGAAAGTCATATATGGTACAAAAATAAAATCGTAAAAACAGGTCAGTGTTCAAGGAACGCATACGTAGCAACGGCAATTCTGACCTTTTTCGTAAATAATTTAATTTCCTTCAAAACTTTATATTTTCTCTATTTTTTAGATATATTGTTTAGAATATTAGAATGAGATGCTTGTGGGGGAAAAAGAAATTTGCGATCATTGACATGTTAATAATTAAATTAGTATTAAAATTCAGGGCTCAAATTCTTCTTAAAATGAGAAAAAAAGAAAAATTAATATCCAAACAAATAATAGTATATATGCCTTGTTTGTCTCCAATTGTCAGGCTCAGTAGTTTCGTAGATAAAATGAGGAATAGATCATATTTTGCATTTTTTCTTAATACCTTATAATTTTATAACATTTTTTGTATTTTCCACAAAAAAACCTACCATTTTATATGTTACATGATGCATTAAAAAATAATTCTTGTTTTCATTTATATGGGTACTTTACTTCACAAAATGATTACACCTTAATTTTTTCAAAAGTTATAAAGACGAGTAATGGGTCACTACGTTCCTATATTTTCTCAAAATTCATTTGATATATTAAAACGAACGTAAAAAAGATATTTTTCATTTAAATGTCTAATTTCTCCCATAACATGCATATTGGTTTAGGTTTTTCTAAATTTTGAGTGATGCCTTATTGACCCTAATTTTTCAAAATTTTATGCTTAGTAGTTAAGAAATAAAGGGGATAATAGTCGATTGTCTTAAAATTTCTTCCTTAAATTAACCCACAAAATCAAAATTTGGTTATTTTCCCTACGTACTCCTGAGGGGCCACAAATCTGTTTATTCATCCCAAATTTCAACCTTTTGTGCCCAGTAGTTTAAGATATTAGGCTTTGTCAGACAGACAGATACAATAGTGATGTAATAAGGGCTACCATTCATCGAATTTACGGAACCCTAGCAAATAAGTTTTTAATCATTAGGTAGGTATAGTTTTTATGTTTTACTTTACCTGATACCGCCTTCAAAATAAGACAAATTCTAGAAATATAGAAAAATATTATAAACTACTTGACAGTTAAGTTACTTATGTTTTTTTTGAAGTTGGCATTTATTCATTTAAGCATTAAGCGTTAAATTCAGCCTTTACTTGTAAAATTTTTTAATAATTATGGCTGAATTATTTTTCATTGATTAACAAAATTTTTATGTCAAATTATCCCATGCTTACGAATCAAAGGAGAGAGAAACTTGCTTATAGACAATAAGGATCATTAATTACAGTCCCTGGCTTCCCAGTAAGGCATTAAATAAGAATACCGGTCTTTGTAGTATATACAAAGTGTTCACCGTCAGAGAGTATGTGACAATTAGCACTGGCTTAAGATATTACACACACATTCACCTGTTGTAGGTTTGCAGAGAGGCAGTTAATTATTATCAGAGAGTCACGTTATCTGGGTGCATCAGCTTATGGATGCCAATTCTGGCGGTACTGTTGGCAGGGTTGAGCACTTTATGGCTTCGCCTTTCATTAATTAACAACTGCTTTATACAACAAACACCATCGCAGAAAGACAAATGTTTTTAATAACGTGGAAACAAAATTGGATGAGCAATCAAAACTACACATTTGGTGTCAAGAAATTTCTTTTATCAAAAGTAAGTAATGATATTAGAACTGCCAAAATGATGATTACCACAAAATTTCAGTCGTAGGTGATTAGCCTAGGTGAGTATTTGGAGCTATACTGAAGTTTATGTGGTAAAGAACAGAAATATCGACAAATAAAATGTTCGACTGATAATCGATCTTATTTAAACTAGTAGTTTTGTATAGGAGATCAATAACACAGGCCTACAAAAAAAAGTTTTCTGTACTTTACATGCGACATATGATATCCGAAATATTTTTCCCTCCTAAACACGAATCTGTCGTCAGATTTGGTCTATTACCCTTCAGTTTTCAGCAAATAGCTGAAAAGCTTTAGAAAACTGAAGACTTGTGGGCTAGTCGAATCTGCACATGTGACGTATAGGTTTCGATTTATTTTCACATCCTGAACATGTTTTTGCTTTCAAACTGCTCCATCTCTCGTCAATCTTTAGAAAATCGCTAAAAACCTCCAGAAAATTGAAGACTTTGGAAGGCTGGTCAAACCTGCACGTGTGACGTATGGTTTGTGACGTAATTTTGACTGCTGAGCAATATTTTGTTTTGCTAAAATATGACCAGTTATAAAGCTCAACGCGAGACTTAAAAATACGTGTTTAAGACTATACTAAGAAATAAGACTAGATAAAATAATTTGGTCAAGTGCGAGTTGGACTCGCATTGTAAGGGTTCCGTACCACCTTCAAGATTCGCTGTATTTAGTTTTCTAATTTGGCCCCCAAAAATTAACATTAGAGTTTTATTTTACTAATAAACTTTCAGGGAAGCCTTTTATAATCTATTGTCTGAATTTTGAGGCTCTATAGATTGGAAGATAAAGGGCACAATAGGTCAAGTTTTAAATTATAAATTATTAAAACTGTTATTAAAATTATTTAAAAATACAAATAAAATATATTTTTCAAAATTTAAATAGTATAGTTTCTAAAATGGGAATTAAGTCGATGTTTAATATCTTTGCTAAACAAATGATTTAAAAATATGATATATTTGTAATTCACATAATGAGTCTTTTATTTGATATATTACGATTCGTTTGAACATCGAATTTTTATTTTCCATTTAATTGTATAATTTGTCCCTAACATTACCATGGAGGTTTTCTAATAATTTTTCTTATAAATTTCAAGTGAGCCCCAGTACCCTTAATTATTTTCAAAATTTTAGGTAGTATGGTTTCGGAAATAAAGCGGAAAATGAGAATTTTTTATATCTTTATGTTAATATCTTGTAAACAATTCATTTTAAAAATATATATTTGTATTTCTCATAACGAGCCCCTTCATTTGATATATTGCATGACACGTTAAAAAAATATTTTTTATTTTCCGTTTATTTCTATAAATTGCCCCCCATTATTAATATTAAAGATTTCTTCGTATTTTTCCTGTAAATAAAAAAAATTAGGTCTTATAGTTTGGGGAATAAAGGAGGGAATGGGTATTTTTTTAAATATTTTTGTTAAAATCTTTTAATATATTTATTTCAAAAATATGAAAAAAATATGTTTATTTTCGTCGTAATGAGCCCTTTCATCTGATATATAACATGATGGGTTAGAAACAATTTTAATTTTATATTTTCCATTTAATTCTGTAATTTGCCCCCCAAAATGAAAACTAGATGTTTCTCCTTATTTCTCCAGTAAACTTCAGGTCAGAACCTATTAAAGTATTTTTTTTCAAAACTTTACGTTTCATAGTTTCGGAGATAAGGGGGGGGGGAATGGGTAAATTTTGGTATATTTTCTTTAATATCTTTTTAATTAATTTTTTTTAAAATATGAAAAAAATATATTTGTGTTCCTCAGAATGAGACCTTTCATTTGATATATTACATGATGGGTTAGAAACAATTTTAATTTTATATTTTCCATTTAATTCTGTAATTTGCCCCCCAAAATGAAAAGTAGATATTTCTCCTTATTTTTCCAGTAAAATTCAGGTCAGAACCTATAAAAGTATTTTTTTTCAAAACTTTACGTTTTATAGTTTCGGAGATAAGGTGGGGGGAATGGGTAAATTTTGGTATATTTTCTTTAATATCTTTTTAATAAATTTTTATTTAAATATGAAAAAAATATATTTTGTGTTCCTCAGAATGAGACCTTTCATTTGATATATTACATGATGAGTTTGAATTTTTTTTATTTTTAAATTTTTATTTAATTCTATAATTTGCCCCCCAAAATTAATATTAATGGTTTCTCCTTATTTTTCCTGTAAAGTTCGGGCAACGTTCTATATTTTTTATTTTTTTCAAAATTTTAGGTTCAGTAGTTTCGGAGATCAGGGGGGGAACGGTCGATTTTTTTAGTTTCCCCCCCAGAAGTACCCCTTAAATCAAAATTTCTTCTTTTGCGATATGTGCTCCTGATCAAGTTACCAAACTATACCTTCATACAAAATTTCAACCTTTCCGTCCAGTAGTTTAGGAGAAAATTACTGTGATGTGACAGAGGCAGAAATCCTGAGTGATATTATAAGGGTATCCGTATACTGTATATACGGAACCCTAAAAATAGTTAAAAATTTGTAAAAATAAATCAATATAATATAAATATAAAATACATGAATTATAAAATTCAAATAAATAAGTAAAAATAAAAATAAATAAGTAAAAACAAAAATAAAGTTTCATGCGGTAGTCAGCAATAACAAGACTAGTTAAACAATATTAAAAGGTTTGCCTACATTTACTGGACTTGCCCACCGTCACCAAGTGGGAGTGTCCCGGGGGCAACTAAAGGATTTAACCTTTACTTCTGATATAACATTGAGAAGCCAAAAAAAAAACACAAAACCTGTACATGAATATGGCACACATTGAACTACTCCTGATGATTCTTTATTTCTCTGGAGGTTTTTAGTGGTTTTGCGAAGACCGAAAAGTTTTCTGAAGACCAAAAGGCGATGAAACAATTTTAGCAACAAAACATTGCTCGGCACTCAAAATTACGTCACAAACCATATGTCGCACGTGCAATTTGACCAATATTCCAAAGTCTTCTATTATGTGTTTTTAGCGATTTTCTGAAGATTGACAAGAGATGGAGCGGTTTTGGGTAGCAAAAACATGTTGATTTCATATGTTATATGTAAAGTACAGAAAAGGTTTTTTGTAGAGCTGTGTTATGAGAGGTGTTTTTTCGAAAGTTTTCACCCTTCCAATCCCTTGATGAGATTTGGTAAGAACCCATAATTTTTAATTAATTAGATTTATTTGATATGTTTATGTATTTTGCATGTGATTAAATACTTGAGCGTTAATAGTGAGTACTGTCTCCTATATAAAACAATTGGTTTAAATTGGCGTATCCCATGCATATACAATATGTAATGTTATCTATAGCAGCGATTGATTTGCTATACGAAAAACACCCGAATGATATCTGTAATAATAATTAAACAGTTGACGTGAGATTTCTTCTTGGTCTCCCCTTTAAATGGGATTTGGAGAGATTTTACCAGACTCTTAAACCCCAAAGTGGGCTTAGGTAATGACAGTTAGTTCTAAGAGGTGTCCTTTTGTACGCAAGAGAATATATATAATATATATTGTTTCTGGTTAGGGCACCTTCATCAATTGCGCTTCCCACAATTGAATGTCCTCTCGAACACTTCTTTATGTATTTGATATATATCGTTAAATTTGAAGACGCGAGCTGTAAAAACTGACACCTAGGATTTTCGGGGAAACTAGCACATAGAGGTTTCGAATCTGGAGCCGTTCCATGTAATTGCTGTTACCCGTAACTCCTAGGTTAGAATGTCACGATGAAATTTTCAGGTTAACTTCACCTGTCAGAGATATTGAATTCATGTTCGATATTAAGTGTTTTACAGTGTATCAACTATACTAAGTGACAGAACACCCTCTGAACTAGTAAAAGAAGTTAAGGAAAGAAAACGAGTAGTAAGTTCGTGACAAATGCTTGTTGATTTAGTTTTGGTTCAGGATAGTATTCTATGTTTTTCTTAGTATTGTCTTAAGAAGTTAATTGGATCAATTACAACATAGTAACAAGCAGGAGCCCCTTATTAATTCTGAAAACAATTCTTTCAAGTTTTTCCAACTTTAAAGCAGCTTGACGATTATGTATACAGGGTGTCCCAAAAGTCCCGGAACGGCATTTTATCTCGGCGGGAACGCATTTTAGAGAAAAATGTTTCAAACAAAACTTATACGATTCGTCCCTGGCTATCGAATTGTGACCTTGAATTTAACCTTGACCGTGACCTTCAAAGTCATTTAAAGGTCAAGTCAATTTTTTCAAATAGGACAACATATTTCTGACCTCGGAAATGGAAAGATCAGAAAATTTTACGTTCAAATATGTCCTTGACCATTTTTAAAACATGACCTCTGGTTGTCAGTAAACGTCAAGTCAAGGTCAAGAACAACTTCGTTGCGTAGCTCGTCAAATATGGGTTTAAAAAAACCTTTCAAGAACTAAGGTTTAGGATTTTTCCACGGCAATGCGATACTTAGTATTGCTACGCAACGAAGTTGTTCTTGACCTTGACTTGACCTTCACTGACCACCAGAGATCAAGTTTTAAAAATGGTCAAGGACATATTTGAACGTAAAATTTTTCGATCTTTCCATTTCCGAGATCAGAAATATGTTGTCCCATTTGAAAAAATCGACTTGACCTTGAAATGACCTTGAAGGACAAGGTCAAGGTTAAATTCAATGTCACAATTCGATAGCCAGGGACGAAGCCTATAAGTTTTGTTTCAAACATTTTTCTCTAAAATGCGTTCCCGCCGAGATAAAATGCCGTTCTGGGACTTTTGGGATACCCTTACTGACCACCAGAGGTCAAGTTTTAAAAATGGTCAAGGACATATTTGAACGTAAAATTTTCCGATCTTTCCATTACCGAGGTCAGAAATATGTTGTCCCATTTGAAAAAATCGACTTGACCTTGAAATGACCTTGAAGGTCAAAATCAAGGTCAAATTCAAGGTCACAATTCGACAGACAGGGACGAATCCTATAAGTTTTGTTTGAAACATTTTTCTGTAAAATGCGTTCCCGCCGAGATAAAATGCCGTTCCGGGACTTTTGGGACACCCTATATATATATATATATATATATATATATATATATATATATATATATATATATAATCTACGGAATTCAAAATTAGATTATATTAATTCAATTTATAATTGATAACTAGGTCAGATTGGAACTTGAAACTTTTGGAATTTTTAAATATACAGCTTATTTTAATTATATTAAAAAAACTAACAACTGTGGTAATTTTCACCAATTTATTATATTTTATTTGAGAATTGTTTCGATCTGATGACAGACTTCGTCAGAATTAAATATTAAACTAAATGCTAAACATCTGAATATATTATATAGTGTAAGATAATCATGAGTATATAGGTAGAAAGCACAATATATACTATATACTCATTATTATCTTACAACACTATATAATATTTTCAAATGTTTAGCATGTAGTTTAATATTTAATTCTGACGAAGCATGTCATCAGAGCGAAACAATTCCCAAATAAAATATAATAAATTTGTGAAAATTATCACAGTGGTTAGTGTTATAATATAATGAATTTTTACCAAGGAAGGACCAAAACAATCATCAATAATGCTTATTGTTAAGTAGGGTGTTATTTCTTAAAAAAATAAACATAAAAAACTAGAAGATGTTACAAATAACCTTCAGGATACTATATTTGAAAAGTTGAATTCGCTAAAAATGTTAAGAGCTCTGGGATCAAGAGTAGTTGCACTTGAATGGTCAATAATTTTGTAGAAAATATAAAACAATATTTACTCGAAATAATGAAAAGTAATACATAAGTGATTTCAGAATAAGTTCCAATCCAAAAAATATAAATGGTAGCAGTTTACCTTGGCGATTAAAATGATAGAAGCATTAATAAACAAAATGAATAAAGACAAAAAAATATTTCTTGTTGGAAAATGTAGAGATTCCTTGATTTTTATATAAAGAAAAGTTTTTTAGGCTTATTTTTAATTCAGTCACTTCAATGGGATTAAAGGTCAAACGATACCAAATTTCAAATGTCATCAAAATGTCTTTTCAAGGCCTAACAATTTTGTACAAATTAAGTAGGTGGTTAGTTCAACATCGATAAAACATTTGTATTGATTTCGAAGTTAAATTTATGTAATGACATGTTTGTTTGAGGAAAATATTTGACTTAGCTTTACGGTATCGTTTACGAGTAGGTATACAAAGATGAAACACAAAATATAAATTTTGTCGTTTAATCACATTTTAATTTAATGGTTGCAGGAAAAAAATTGAAAATTATACGAGAAGAAATTCTTGCTCGAGAAAAAAATCCATAGATTTGACAATTTTTCATCGTTTTCCTCACTTTGTTCTTGCCTTATTTTCTCAAAAACGGCTGCATCAAATTCGCAAAATCAAGATGCGTTAAACGGACATTTTGATTACCTTTAAATTAAGATACCACTCCGGTATATGAAAACCAATACGTCCTAGTGATTTGGTTAAATCCAGGTATATAAATTATTTGGTT
The DNA here is from genome assembly GCA_034190945.1 of Octodonta nipae. Classification (NCBI taxonomy): domain Eukaryota; kingdom Metazoa; phylum Arthropoda; class Insecta; order Coleoptera; family Chrysomelidae; genus Octodonta; species Octodonta nipae. The sequence goes on from CM067224.1 coordinate 23,311,687, forward strand.
TTGATTGGTCGGGGATATTATTAATTATAAATAAACTTTAATATATACGAATTACAGTATTAAATTTTCAAATAAGAGCATGTTACACTTTACCGCAACTAAAGAGAGAAAAAAACAAAACAAACTTGACACTAGCATGCACAAAGATTAAATGATAAATATGAATTTTTAAGATTTAGTACTATAAAATGAAATGATTGACAAAAAACACGAAACTTTATTACCAGTAAAAATAATGAAAAAATTCGTTTATTTATTGCTAGACAAATTTGAATAGTATCAACATTTCGAAAAATAAGAAAATAAAATGTCTCCGAATTACAACACGAATTTAATACGGCTTAGGGGATATTATAATGCCACATCTTATTAAAACACGAGATGCCGTCTGTTTATGTCATGTCGAATGGATTGTGACACGGCCGCATTCCAGTTTCGAAAATTACTTTCATATTTGGAAATAAATTGTATTGCAAGAAAAAACTGGATGAAAAAACAAACGAGAATTTCTTCTATCTCGAGTATAAACGATATACCTCACTTTTTTGATTGAACCATTCAATTTTATAGGAATTTTTAAGCAAATTACAAACACTAACCCTGATACTGGAAACAATGGCTGGCAAATTGTTTATGGAATTGGTTTTGTCAACGGGAAAATTGACCTATTAATTTTATCCGACACGAATCTATTTTGGCACGTTTTCGATTTATAAGCAGATTTAGGGGCAACTCCCACGATCATTTTTCCTAAAAGGTTACAGTTTTTTGTCGGATAAAAAGTAGACAAACTATTTTATGTATTTAAAGTACATGTTGAAACAATTTTGCAGAAAATTGCAACCTCTGTTTTAATTGCAAATTTGAAAAAAAAAATTAATATGGAATTCTTAAATTAACTTGATTGTGAAATTAAGTTTAAATGTGGATGCCCCTATTATGATCGAGGAACAATTATCAACGTCTCGGCTGAAACTATTATTAACATATCTTAGCCGTTCCATGTAATTGCTGTTACTCGTAATTCCTAGGTTAGAATGTCAGGATGAAATTTTCCAGATTCGGAACCTCTATGTGCTAGTTTTCTTTACATCTCGCATCTTCAAATTTAACGAAATGTATCAAATACATAAAGAAGTGTTCGAGAGGACATTCAATTGTGGGAAGCGCAACTGATGAAGGTTCCCTAACCAAAAACAATATACAGAGTGTTCCTAAATTGGAGGTACAAACGAAAAGGGGAGATTCTTTGAATAGTTTTGGGAAGAAAAAGTCCCATAAACATGGGTCCGCAAACGTTTCGTTTTCAAGATACAGAGTTTATTTTAGATTTTCTTGGGAATAATACCACATCAGAGTTCAAACTTGTGTATATTTTAAAACCAAACGTTTCAAAATCCTGTCGGATTTCGTTTTCAATGGACAGGATTTTGAAACGTTTGGTTTTAAAATATACACAAGTTTGAACTCTGATGTGGTATTATTCCCAAGAAAATCTAAAATAAACTAGAAGATGCCACAAATAACATTCAGAAAACAAGATACAGAGTGTTAAAGTTTCAATTTTTTTCAAGTTTTTTTCTCATAGTATCTGCACTTCACAAGATATTCAAATGAAATTTGGCATAGATATTACAATTAAGAGTTTACACCTTGTGACATTCCAATTTCGATTGCAAATCTACAGGGTGATATTTTTTCGGGAACACTGTCCACTGTTGTCCTTCAGAACTTTTTTTTGGTGAGCGACTGGTACTTTCAAAAATTGTAAAGAAAAGCTTTGTTGTTATACCAAACTTTATGTTCTCTTGTAGTTTTGTCGTATCTACTACCGGTTTCGAGAAAAAAAATTTGAATGATTCTCTTGAAATCCTCAGAAAATTCCGAATTGTCATAGAAAACTAGTTACCTACCTAGTAGGCTGTGGTGAATGAATAAATTTATTGTTAGTTTTGACACATCAAATTAAACTCCTGTGTTTTGAAAATTAAAGATGGTTGCATTTTAATATCAAAACATGCCGAATTTTACGAATTCCGAAATGGCTGACATGCATTTCATGTATGGTTTTGCAAATGGTAATTCAAGAGAAGCTAGGCGTCTTTACATGGAATGCTATCCCAATAGAGTGATGGCTGGTCATCGGATGTTCTCTAATATTCACAGGCGTCTTTCAGAAACTGGATCTTTTTCTGCGAAAAATATTAATGCAGGTAGACCACAAAGTGTGAGAACACCACGACTCGAAGAGGCAGTGCTGAACGAAATAGAAGAACATCCAGGAACCAGTACAAGAAAAATTAGTGTTACCTTAAATACAAGTCATCAAGTTGTTTGGCGGATCTTGCGGGATTCTTTGCTCTATCCTTATCACATTCAGAGGGTGCAGGCGCTCTTGCCTCGAGATTGTCATCCAAGAATTATTTTTTGTCAGTGGTACCTCAACAGACTATTGAACAATCCTCATTTTAATTGCCAAATCCTATTCACTGATGAAGCCTGTTTCTCAATGACTTCAATCATAAATTTTCATAATGAACACATATGGGCTGAGGAGAATCCACATGAAATTGCAGAAGCTTATTTTCAAGAGGAATTTTCATTAAATGTATGGGGTGGTAATATTGGCGATTATTTGATTGGTCCTTTCTTCTTGCCAGGGCGACTTACTGGTCAATCATACAGACATTTTTTAGAGAACGATTTGCCCTTGTTATTGGTTGATATACCTCTTATGATGCGACGTGAAATGTGGTTCATGCAGGACGGTGCTCCTGCTCATTTTTCACTTTTGGCTATGGAGTAATTGAACGAAAATTATGTAAACAGGTGGATTGGACGAGGTGTAATCAGCCATGACCCGCCAGATCCCCAGATTTAAATAGTTTAGATTTCTTTCTATGGGGCCATCTGAAATCTCTAGTGTACATAACGCCAGTGAATACCGTAGACGAACTGAGAAATCGTATAACAGGCGCGTTTGATACAATTATGAATACTCCAGGAGTGTTTGAAAGAGTTCGATCGTCTATGAGAAGAAGAACAGAAGCTTGTATAAGGGTTAGGGGAGGACATTTTCAACAATTGCTGTAGTTTAGTTCCTTTGTTGTTATTTAGTTTTTTTATTATGATTAATTTTTGAGTTGTACGTTTCTTGCAGCAATACATTTTTTTGATGATTATACCAGTTTATCGAATCTTTAAGAATCATTGCTAGTTTAATAATTCAATTTTTTTTTCTCGAAATCGGTAGTAGACAAAACTACAAGAGAACATAAAGTTTGCTATAACAACAAAGCTTTTCTTTACGATTTTTGAAAGTACCAGTGGCTCACCAAAAAAAGTTCTGAAGGACAACAGTGGACAGCGTTCCCGAAAAAATATCACCCTGTAGATTTGCAATCGAAATTGGGATGTCACAAGGTGTAAACTCTTTAATTGTAATATCTATGCCAAATTTCATTTGAATATCTTGTGAAGTGCAGATACTATGAGAAAAAAACTTGAAAAAAATTCAAACTTTAACACTCTGTATCTTGAAAACGAAACGTTTGCGGACCCATGTTTATGGGACTTTTGCTTCCTAAAACTATTCAAGGAATCTCCCCTTTTCGTTTGTACCTCCAATTTAGGAACACCTTGTATATTATATATATTGTCTTGCGTACAAAAGAATGACATCTCGAAGAGAGTATTTAACACATCCCTTGTCCAGTATTCAAAATAATAATAGTTTTCTGATTGTCGTTCCCGAAATCCCTGTAAATAGTAATTAGTGCACCGTTTCAACAAATAAGTGGTCATCAGCCAGAAGAAATTTTAACAGTCAGTTTACTGCAATTTTTTCTTTAAAATAGTGTCTGTACACAAGAATTTTTTGGAGGCTGCAGGCCTTCTCTCCCATCCAGGGACAGTTGTTCTTATTCTAGTAAGAAGTGAACATCAGTATAGTATGACTAACTTTCAAACTTACTAAATTATTTTACTAAAATAAATTGGAATACGAATAATAGAAAAACACGCCCAGAGTCAATAAAATAAGCGATAAAATCAAACAGGTATTAGAAAACAATTTTTGAGCAGAACACAATACGTTATGGATATTTTCGCATACAACAACGGCTGTAACTCTCATCTAATAAAGATGCACATAAATCAGAATTGCGGACATTAATTAGACTGAAGTTGGCCCGTAATCATACAGGCATACCCGCTCAGATTATCGCTCTGTGTAATATTATAACAGCTTACGAGGATTATCGTTCACACTGATCCGTATATACGATTTCCCATGAGCTGGAATTAAGGAATCATCAACTCAATTAGAGGTGGACGTAACTGAGAATAAAAATGGATTTTTTAAATATGACGTATACTTAATAAATGTAAATTCTTGTAGAAACGCTCTATCTATATTGTCTTCTAGATGTTATTTGTGGCATATTCTTGATTATTTTCATGATTTCTTGGGAAATAAATGTATCGAAACAAAAATCTGTTTATTCGAGGAAAAACCAAACGTTTCCAGGTCTATTCTGATCTCGTTTTCAATGGCTTTAAACAAGTATTGAAAATATAAATGCAAAATGAAAGTTTGATATATGACATTTAAGTGGATAAAATGTTGTTTATATACGTAATTTCGAAAAGATTGTTGAGGAGGTCTTGAATTATTTTGTCTGTTCATTGGGTTTTCTCTCCTCCAATTTTTTTCCTGCAACAGATAAGTATTTAAAAATTGTATATGTAGAACAAAGTGTAGTAAGGCAATTTCGTAAAATTGCCCGGATTACTGGCTCTCTGCACAGAGATTCTTCCTCACCGTTATTCTGAGAGAAAGAGATGTCTACAAAATGATCAACCAGTATTCCTGTATATAAGTAATGTATTGTATATTGTGTAATACTTATCTGTGTATGGAGACGTTTTTGGTTAGTGTCAAATTTTTTGACAAACAACAAATTCAAGATCAAAGCCAAATTTTTTTAGAAAAAACCTCGAAAACAACACTAAACGATTGACAACGACTCCAGACTCGGAGTTGAAACGTAAACTAACCCAATGAACAGACAAAATATAAATATACAGGTAGCGCAAAAGTTAAACAGCTTTCAAGTTGGAAGAACTTGGAAGAGTTGTCTTTAGAATTTATAAGTAGCGTTCCTAGGTACGACTTTGATATAAGATAGCGCATTCGCCAAAAATGCGATCAAAGAATTATTTTATTTCAGTGATCGCATTAACGTCATAAGGTAAAACCTAGGAAAAACCTTATGAACTATCCCGATACTGGGTTGTTCAAAAGGAGATGACCATTACAACAAATTTCTTTCTTAATTGTCGGTAACCAGATACGATTGCACTCTACATGCTCCTTGGGGTTGAGGTCTGGACTCATTGGTGGGTGTCGCAGCGCATGTGACGTCATGTCGTTCAAAAAAGCGTCTGGTGATGTTGGCTGTGTTTGGACGTGCGTTATATTCCATTAGTTTGGGACATAATGGGTCGTCGTTTACGCAGAGAGTTTCCAAATTTGCAGAACTTGGCTGCCTTAGAGCGTGCACTATGCAAATATGAAACACCTTTCCGTAACCTCAGATTGCCCGCTGCATCAATATGACTGAACGCTTGGCAGCTTTTATTGAAAACAGGGGTGGCAATACCCGGTATTAACATAACTAACTAAGGGGCAGACAAACACACACAAACACTCACTCGTTAGAGAATGAGTTTAGAATCATTTAATACGGAGAAAGTGACGAGCCTCCGAGTCTTATTTCTCCTAAAGAAACACACACACACTCTTTGGAGAATGAGTTTGGAGTCATTAAGTACGGAGGAAGTAAAAACATACATAAACACACACACAAAAGAAGCGTAAATCCGATTGGGCAACCTCCACGTGGTAGGCTTTGGGTAATGCTGATGCCGGCGGTAGTTTTTGTTTAAAATTTTTGGGAGTCAAAAATTTTTCAATAATTTTGTTTTCAATTTTTTTTGTTTTCCCCATAATTTTAAACTCTTTTATCAATGAAAATGCTTAAAAAACCGAAAAAATATATTTTTTGCATTCTGTTAAAGATTATGATCATTTAAAGCCAAAATCGTGATCCTTTAAATTTTTTCAAAAATTTGATGGAAGAAAACAAAGAAACGGCACGATGGATTGAAAGGAAACTTTGTGGGATTATTGTGGGCATATTGAACTGTAAAAGACACACTTAACATTACTGGTTTTCTAGATATTTCCAATTTAGCGCCCCTGATGATCCCAAAGCCGCCAAAAGTCCTTTTTTTCTTAATTTTTAACCGACTTCCAAAAAGGAGGTTATCAATTCGTCGCAACAATCAAGTTTGATGAAGTAGTAGATAAGTACGCAATGAATGATTTTAGATTTGCTTTGCACCGACTTCAAAAATATACTAGATTGGTAGGTAATTAATTTGTACAGAATGAGCACCTTTTAATGTTTACATTTTTTACTTCCTGGGTAGGTACCTAACAACATTGAATGTGTTATTTATTTGCTAGAGTTGTATTTTGTTATAATTATTTTTAGCTTTTTAGTTATAGGTGGAAGTCGGTTATATATTTTTTTAAATATTTTATTTTTCAAATTAATGTAAATCATAAAAAAAATTGAAAAAACCGTAGCTAATTTTTGTGAGGGGTTTAGTCAAGATTTTTAAACCTTCTTTAATTTCCTTGTGCGATCAGCGGTAGCTGAGATATTGATGATTAAAGACAAAAAGATCCTTTTCCAATCAAAGTTCGATATCTCAGCGAGAAGTGGTAGCATCGAACTTTAAAAAAGCAAATTAAAACTAAGTGAACAACATATCCGATCCATATAGTGGTTGAGTTAAAAAAACAATTTCATGTTCGTAGACCAAAAATAAAAAGGAAAAAATTTGGAAAAAAAAATTGTTTTGGGTATTCGTTAGGATTGAGCTGTACACGTTGCTTGAAAAAAATTCTTCATCGTAAGATCTCAAAATTAGGAACTTCAAGCCTTAAATGCTTTTATTTTAAACTCCAGTAAGACCATTTTCAAGGGAAATACAGTCACTTGAAAAACGTCAAAAAATTTGAAAATTCGTTTGATCCTTTTTTGCACCAGTTTATATATATTGCTTTGCGTTCGAAAATTTAAACTCTGTTGTGAATTCTAGCTAGAATTTGCGGCGCTACTCTGGGAACAGTTTCCAATGTGGAATATTTTGCTAAAATGTCAGATTAATACCTAAGGATCGATTATCTTCATAAATGATTTCCATTTAACATCATTACAATTTTACCGGTCGCAGCTTCTTCATCTGTGGTCTTTCTTTCAACATTTTTATGGACGTTCTCAATTGTACGACCATTCGTAGACACAAAAAAACTCGTTCTACGTAATTATAAATCCATTATATACGAGTTGAATGGAAATCATTTTCGAAAAAAATCATAAACTGGTGAGTCAATTCAACGAAATGAATTAACGTTGAGTTCTTTAAAGGTGTAGAAATCCCGTCGCTACCAAACTACACATAATGATTAATTTCTTTTGCTCTCGCTTGCCCATATTCAAGTAAAACAAATTACTTGAGCCCTTTTTCTCACCATGACTCGTCGGTTTCGGCCATAATTAGCTAATTTCCAGTCACAATCAGAAAAGCCGGTGCACAATAAATGATAATGACTGTTTTTTTTTTCATCTTCTCTCATTTTAATTTGTACACCGAATTAAAGTATTATTTTTCTGAGAATTTCATTACGCGCAACGAGCCGTTGAATCATACATAGTCATCTAGGTCGACACTTATCGCATTAGTGTAATAGAAAAGGTACTCGTTTCAAAAACATAATAATAATTGAAATAGTTGTCAGATTTTTTCCCTTATCAATTAATCAAAAAACTAATTCTTCAAGCGCACTTTAGGCGAATGCACCGATTCCGAAAAAAGTTCGTTGAACACTATTTTTATGTGTATTAAGATATTATGGTAATGCCATCAGGTGCAAATTAAACCTAGCTTATATTTTTTTGCTAATTTATTGTGCAAAAAACAGACTTTATTGATCCACATTTTTCGTAGACTTTTTTTAAATAGAATGGAATAAAAAATATATGCTACCATAGCCGGAATTGTATTTCTGGAAAGAAAAGAGATGTGAACTTGGTGATATACCTAATTGCTATTTTATTGCTCTCTATCGGCATATCACCGAATCTCCAAAGTCGTCTCCATTCATCCCCTAATTCCACCACTCCTCGATGTTTTTGGAAACAGCCAGTCCAATTTCTCTTCTGTATAGATTATGCAGCTCTCGGTAATATGAAATTGAGTTAATTTAGGATTTTTTGAGCTTTGTTGATGTAAGAATCAAGAGTAAAAAATTCGCAACTAAGCACTGTTTCTCGTAAAAGGCTGAAACAATAATTATTACTAGTGGTCCCCCAGTGGTCGAAAATCGACCCTATTTCATGAAATTGTAAAAAGTATATTTTTATAAGAAACAGAGTTCTGGAGAAATTGGAGAAGTAGATGTAATGACCAAAATTGTTCACTCTTATTGACAAATCTATTGAAATAAAAAGAAAATAAAAATAATGTGGGTATTCGAAATATTTTTGACAAATGGAAGACCCCTCAAACTTTTGGCTGGAACCGCTCCTGGCAAAATATTCGATATAATAATTAGAAGATTATTCTTTGCAACCTAAAAGTTTTCGTCATTTGCGGTTTCAATAAAATTCAGGAATATTAAAGAAAAGAGAGGACCAACAACCCTTGGAGAACTTAAATATTTAAAATATTATCTATTGTCCGCTGTCTGAGACAATTTTTTACACAACACCTTCGGGAAGGTTGTGATAATAATATATTAATCAAATAATTAAATTCACATTAAAAACAAAATATTTAAGATGAAAGTTACTGCAACGCGTCCAAAAAATCAATACTGATCTACGACATTGACTATTTTACCACTAAACACTAACAACGCTTGAATGCGACTTCCAGAAGTACATGCTCTAACAATATAACAGCATCTAAGGATCGCTCCCTCCAAATATAATTACTCAATGCTTTGAGTTTTGACCGTCTGGCGGCGGCGGCACCACAGATCAAATAGGCGGCACTGTCAGTTATTTGGCGTTGACTGTATAGACGTAAATAATGATTTTTTATTATATTTTATTTAATGAATGAACCAATATTATAAATTAATATTAGCATTCTGCACTGAAGGTCGTCAGTAGCTACTAAACAAAATGAAGAAAATTGGTTGAGAGACAGAGGAGAAAATGGTACCTAAACGTTTTGTCTTTGCCTATTTATATATAGATTATTGCGTAATAAACATTAAGTCTCATTTAGGCATGATGACAATGCTGTGATAGCTTAATTGCAAACGTGTCTTCAACTAATACTGGTGGAGAAAAACTGCAAGTTACATTATTACAGAGCCTAACATTGTCTACAATTTCCTTACAAGTGACATTTTTGTAAAACGTTGTCCCAGATAGTTGCAGAAAACTTCATTGTCACCTCTATATCTTCCAAAGTAAAAGCTATTAGAAAAAAATAAAAAAAACATAATGTTGTAGAAGGTATAAATTCCTACAAATCAGCTCTGATCGACTTTTTTCTAGGACCAGTAGTTGCCGAGATATTTTCAATAAATTGAGAATTTATCTCAATTTATCGGGTAAATTTACACATTTGCATTTTTAAAATAAAATTAGCAGAGAAAATGAAAAATTTTGGTGCTGTAAGCCGCATTTTTGTAGGACGAATATTTTGGAAAAGATTTTCGAATATATTTGCGAAAAACGTACTATCACACAAATCACATCTAATGGACCTTTTTCGAGGATTAATAGCAAACTACAAATTAGCTCCTCAGCTGCTAGTAGTGGAAAAAATGGTAAATACAATGTTGTAGAGCATTTCAGACTGAGAAGAGGTATTACGTTATAACACAAACTTTTTCCCAATATTCGTAATCTAATCCCAAAGATAAAAATTCTATTAATTCTTTATACTGGAAAAGTCAGATCTTTTGGGGAGTCATATATGTCATAATGTTTTGTACTCTAACACCAAACCTTTACCTTAACAGTGAATTCCATTTTAATAAACAAACACTTATCTTCATGAAGCAAAAAGCAAACCGACAAAATATTAGGAAAATATTAGATAAACGAATATGTGCGGAACTGTCATTTGTAGAACACGATTTATTCTGCCGTAATATTCTTTCCATCTCCCTTTATCCAGAGGTTCAGGTCGCTTTTAGTAACAAATTTGTTCTTCTGTGTGTATTAGCTTTTACATGTATGTTCCTTTATCTACTTTGGGATGAACAATATTCCTTTCTTACTAAAAAGCCTAGATATCAATCCTAATTCGTCTTGTCAACATAGTTATCTTAGTTATAGTTGTGTTACAATATGTAGTGTAATTTAGCAATTAACACGTTAAGCGCCATTTGTATCCTTTTGGATACAAGTAACCTTGATCATTTGGGCCACATGTATCCAAGCAGATACAAAGGACTACTTTTACTGTAGGCTGGCTGAATTTAAACAGATGCAACGTGTGTGTTTAAATGTATAGGGGACTTATAAAGCATGGCCCGTTGGTCGAAAATTTGGTTTTGGCCATAGAATTTTTTTTGGGATAATAAAATAATAATTTTTGAAAAAAAATACATTACAGTTAAAATACATAACACAATATGATTTCTAAGGTCTTTTACAAATAAAATTTATAAAAACTCATATTTATTGAATTAATTCTGATTTATGGGTAGTAAAAAAACATTTCAAACCATATATTTTTCACAAGCACTACATTTGTAGCGAGTTTGTGAATATTTAGTTTGGGCATATTTCCAATCAAAACTGTTTCTTAGTCTTACATAGCAAGCCTAACATCTCCTTTTCTTATAAAATCTATACAAGTGGCCATTTGTATGTAAGAAGTTTTTTATGAAAAAACAAAAAAAAATACATAAATTATATAAAAACAGTTAAAAAGAGTATTTTCCATACATTTTTAGTAAGGTTACACAGTGGCCCACAGGGATTATTTTTTTTAACATGGTGGCGCTTAACGTGTTAAGATGTTGTATAAAAAAATTACATATTAGAGTGAAAGTAAAAAAAAATACTACAATGTATAGGCATAGGCTCTTACAGGTATTATAATACAAAAAAGTAAATCAAATCATCAGTACTTACTATTAAAAGAACAATCCTTACCTAGAAAAGAAAAATATATATCAATAGTGATAGTTGAAAATGAAATCAATATAAATTTAAAAATTGGAAATAAAATTTATTTAATTAGGATTATACTTGTCGAAAAAATAACAAATTGAAGACAAATTAGTAGGTGCAATGCTATTCCTTGATGGAAAGGACAACTAATCTGTTATTTCTGGATACCCTGCAAACGACTCTTTTGGTTATAGATGCCTACTGACCATCTTTAGCGATATCAAATCTGCACAGTAAATAGTACTTTTTAAAAGAGATATGTTTTTATTTTGTTATCCAAAATTGTACTTTTACAGTCAAAGCTTAAGGAAATTTCAAATAGCACATGAACACTATGAGACAACATCTCAACAGATTCTATTTTGCTTTATCTGATTAGCCCTCTTCTTTGGCCCATTTCTGAACATACACCTCTTTTGTTTTTTGGCACTTTATTTTTGACAATTTGGGTACTCTTGGTATCAGTGTTTTAGGTATGTGATTTGTGATTGACTCTTTAACTTGAGCGACTCATTATGAAAATGAAAAGACTAGTTAATTCGCTAGTTAGAAAGCGGATCTTTCAGTTATTACTCTATTATAGTCTAATCTACGACTAAAGAGTTTACGTTAATGTTTTAAAATCTCTATTATAGAAATGGATAAGAATTTCTGCTCAATAGAAAAGTCAATCCTAAGGAAAAGTATCGGCTAATGTCGAAAGACAACTTCCATCAGTTTCGAAAAGACAAATTCTAAACGAGAACTAGTTTTTCGTCAACGTGTGACAAAAATGATATCTTTAACCGACTTCAAGAACGAGTTGGTCCTCAATTTATTTGGGTCGATGTTTTTAATTTTTATGTTTGTTCAGAATACTCGAGATCACCTGAAGAAATTTGGATCGGTTAGTGTGGCCCTATTAAGGGAATTCAGAGGTGGTCCAATATTTTTTTCAAGGGCAAGCTTATGCCGTTTTTTAGAGAAAAAACAGATAAACAGATTTTCTTAAAAATGTTTCTGTTCAGAACCTGGGGTGTGATAAATTTAAAATAGATTGGTATTAAATTAAAATAAATGTCAGTTAATCAAATTCAAGTTGGATGGTCTAAGTTGGTCTCTATATACAGTGTGTCTTCATGGATTGAATTCAAACGGAAAACTTTCTTATGAATAATATTTAGAGACAATGTTATTCTCCATAAAAAAATTTTGTCAGTAGGGTATACTGTAAACATTTCATGTCACTTTTCAATTGTAAGCGAGGATTGTCCGAAAATATGAATTTCACTAAAAAGTGAACTAGGTAGCTTTATAACTATAATTATTCTCAGCTCTAAAATATCCTGACTGCTTATGCTAATATAACAAATTTTTCCCACCCATATTTGAACTATGCAACTACGTATGATCCACAGTATATAATATTTTTGCACCACCTTGTATAGCTATAATTCTATTCCACCTGATATTTTAACCATATTGGCACCTGACTCGAAACCATTCGCATGAAAACAAATATATATGGGTTAAACTTCATTTAGTAGAGCAGTCGAGAGTTTCTGGGAACGGGGTCCAGTATATGCCATTCCTTTTAAAGTTTTTTGAACTCTTCTGTATAACTGTAATTATACTCTGCCCTATAATTCAAATATCCTAATTGCTTATGCTTATTTAACAATACAACAAGAAATAAGTAGAAAAATATCAGAACATTGAAAGTACAAAATAATCTTTTACAAAACCACCACTTTTGATATAAACTAATCTTGGCTTATTTAAGTATAGACGAAAATTTGAACCTGTGGCTGCAGTTAACGGCTGAGATAGTGAAGAAAAGTCTAGCTCTCTGGTCCTCCTTTTTAACTAAGTAAGAAACTGCAAAAATCCAGGGAACACCTACGTACATACACATCTACCAAAGAACCATAAAAACCAATTGGCCACACAATGTGTCATAAATACTATCAACATTATTGAGGTTTACAGAAATCAGAGACTTAGTGGTTTAAAGAACAGTAAGTAATGAGCAGTTTCTCTCAGCCAGGGAGAACCATTGTTGTTTTGGGGTAATCAAACTAGAAAGGTTACAACAAAATGGAACCGGAGTAGTATGGTAGCATAATAAAATCCCAGGGCTGTTTCAAACTGCACTGCAAAGTGGACTGTCTGATCAATCACAAACCAGCCACTATACCACCTCCAGGAATAGCCAGTCAGTTAGCATCAGGGATGACTGTTAACCTAAGACAGGCTCCTCCAAACGAGGATTTAGAAGAAATAGTCTAGTTATCAAGCGCATCATCAATGACCGAACAGTCACTATCACCATTGGACACCGGCGTTACTGTGACCATTGGCAGGTCCATCTAATAACAGTAACAGGCGAGTTCAAGTCAATACAGGACGAGACAGAAGTGGAGCTGCAAATAAGGTGTAACTTAATCCGGCATAGCGTCATACTGAGGATGATGATTTTATACTATGTATGGACCTAATTATCCAACATGGGTTCATGTTGGATCCAAGATATGACCTTCTTACATTCCCGAATGAGGAGTTTGTATTGACACAGCCTGCCAGAACCAACATGTTTTCCATCAGGAAACTAGCGAAGTCTTCAACCCGACCCGTTTCCAAAGCTGAGAAATTAACGAGAATTTCATTTAACAACCACCGATGGCACCACCACAACACGTGTACTTGTTCAAAAGATTTAACAAAATGGAAAATCTCGTAACAATTAAATCTGGGTTAGTTTCTTAGATACTTAAAAATAAAACGTTAAATAGTGCTTTAAATTTGCAAAATTTTTAAAATATAATACCTCTCGCCATCTGGCGACGAGGGGTTGTTAAAAGATACAGAGAACAATAAAGGTAACTTGACCCCAACACAACAATGAAAAATCATAAAGGCAGACCACATATATTGTTCTAATTTCTGAAAAACTCAAACTGCTATAAAGAAAAATAAAATAAGACATTTTTATGTATACTGTTACGATAATTCATCCGACAGCTGGTGCAATCGGCCATCAAGCAATTCGTGGAAGGGACATTATTCCGATAAATTCTGGGAATCCGAAATGTTTGTCTCTCAACAGGCGGACCGCTGCCTTTACTGGGAATTCCGTTAAAGCTTCCAGAACATGAAAGAGTTTCCCAATGGTTCGTGGACGTACCAGATAATTCCAAGATAAATATATAAAGCAGAACAGCTGGCGATAGGAGGCATTCAGTTTTCGTCGGTCGTATTGTATAGTTAAGATAAAATGCAAATAGTTTCTTGTGAATATAAATTGTGTTAAAGTAGTGAAAATAAATTAGAGTGAGTTGGACTGTGTTTTTAAATAAATCCAAGAACTGAACTGAACCCGAGTGTGAAAGTAAAAACATAACAATACAGTATTTGCTACAATTTTGTCTCACAGTGTAGTTTAATGATGAAAAAATGTACCAGCTGACTGGTAATGACCTTGAATGGTACACATGGTACGCAGCGCCATCTAAAGATCGTCCACCTTCTAATCTTACACCGTGATTTCATCTAATGTTGCGCCGTTAGCAAGGAATGGAATTCTTGGAATATTGTTTTTGATAACTATGCGGGTTATAGTTTTCTTACCGCTCGACTTTGTGATTCTAACTATATTTTGAGTTATTCAGCGTTCTCTGCGAGAAGAATGGTGTCATCTGCATATCTTACGTTGTTGATGATTTCTCGATTTATAGATTATGGGTCTGTGATAGCGTGCTACTCTCAATTTCTCGGAATATGCATTGAACAGTAATGGTGAAAGTGTATAATTCTATTGGACGCCATCGTTTACATGGAGCTCTGCAGACACTTCTTGTTCTATAAGAAGCATTGATTGTTGGTTTGCATTTAAGTTCTTTATCAGTTTTTGATGTAGAACTTCATAGAATGCTGTTTCGATGTCAATAAAGCATAAATAATTGTCCCACTTGACATCACGTGCTCTTTAAATCAGATCTTGTGTGCTAAAGAGGACTTCTGTTGTTTCCAAACCCTTCAAAACCTGGTCTGGGTTTCTGTAATGTTTGCCACTAAATTTTTATATATGCGTGAGATGATAGACGTTGAGAAGAGCTTTTAAAGCATGACTCATACCCAAGCCAGTAGCCAGCGGGGGTTCAACCCCTCCCCACCCCCCCGACATTTTATAATTGTTGGTTTCAAGATTCAATTTTAACCAATTAATCATGTTTTTCATAAGAATAAATTTTAGATTTATACATGAACAAAAATATACATTTTGCAGTCGTAATCAGCCCATGACCAATCAAAAAAATTATCCAACCTCCTCGAAAACCCACCACCCGGCCTTGCTCATAACTAATTATTCTGTGATCTTCACATTTTGTGGGGTTTCTTGGTCTTGGAATCGGGATAATAGTTGATATAAGCCATCCTGTTCGCAGTTGTCCGCTGTTGTATATTTTATTGAACAGTTTTGATATGAGTTACAGTTGTTCATTGTGAAGTAACTTAAGCAATTCTCCATGTATCTCATTTAACCATTGCGATTTGTTGTTTTTTCAATTACTGATCGCACATCATACTTCATATTTTATAATGTTTGGACCAGAGTCCCTTCACTTCAAGTTCATACTATACCTTCTACTAATTGAATATTTCTATTGGAACTTGATCTAGAAAAAATAGTTTTTTTCGGTCCGCCCTAGTGGCCAACGTCATTTGAGTAAGATGGTATGTGCTAACTCAGATCTAATTTAATTTAATTTGATATTCAGTACTTCAGATACAATAAAAACTTCATCCTGCTTTCTGTCAAATCCAGTCCTCAGCTGTGGATTCATTAAAGTCTAAGTGAGATTGCTGATTACCGACATCAACAATTAAATTAATTTTATGCAAAGAAATTAATTAAAGAAATATCATCAACCGGACTGATTATCTGAATGACTCATAAAAAAGTTCGAGCATAATCTCGACACTTTCTGAATAATAGCACGGCTCCATATCAAAGAATTCAACGTCTACCTGAAAGTTAATTAATGGCCAACACATTCTCCTTTAATTACGCCATCCTTAGAGGCGACCAATTAATGCATTGATGATGGAACAAAAAATAAAAATCTTCCTTAATTATACTCATTTTTTCGTTTCGATTTATTCCGCGATAGGAAAACACGTATTCGTTGGTGTGTTAACAGATTGTTACAGAGGATACATCCGAATCTGATTGCAATTAATACTGAATAATTAAATATTTATGTAGCGTCGTTAAAATGTAACGCGAATTATTTAAGGTACAACCATAAACGACAACTTAAAATGCAGGCAAAAGCCGTTGATGTAAATTTCAACCTATGTACGATGACTCGACTGAAATTAGTTTGTATATAGGGTGTTTCAGAAAATGGACGAGCAGTTTATATACAAGGTGTTGCGATGGTTGACCGAAAATGCTCTACGCCTGGAAAATTTGCGGTAACTCTAAAACGCTATTAAATTCGTTTTGGCAGTAATATTTTGACAGAAACAATGTTATAGAAGACTGCTTTTCTTGAACGTGGATTTAATTTGGTTATTTTCACATCTCTTATATTTTTTGATTTTTTGTGAAGACCATTATAACATCATCATTTATGAGCGAAATTATATGGACATATTTCAGGTGTTTGAAACTTTAACAATTGATATTCTGGTTTTGTCCTGTTTAAGATTTTTTACATGTATTTTCATTATCATTTATAGCGATGTTTGGTATTTTGGCCTTTTTAACACTTTGGAAATTCTTGTCATTTTTAGCATTTTGACACCTTTGACTTTGCTTTCCTTATATTTTGGAAGTTTGATATTTTTCATAATTTTAACATTTTTGAGGTTTTTGACATTTTTCAAACTTATGGTGACGTTGACATGTTTACTTATTTTTTCTGTTAGTTTACATGTTTGGCACATTTTTAGGATTTTCTCATTTTAGGTCCTCCCATTAAATAATGGAATTTTCGCACATGTCACATTAAGTCTCTTTTAAATTAAAGAATTAATATTATAATTGTTCTCATACCTGTATTATGTTCAGAATACTGAACTTCATTCCCCTCATTCAATTTTCGCAAAAAGACGAAATACACATCTTCACTTGAAGAAAGGAATTAACCTTTGAATTATCATATTATTATTGAATTGAAGTTTTGCAACAATAAACTTGGTTTAATTTATTTGTGGAGCAAAAATATGAAATTTAAGCAAAAACAATAGAAGCGCCACTGCCATCCCTCGTAATGAAACATTTTATCAAAATAATTTATAGCCTATGTTACTGGCCGAATTTTTTAAAATTTTTAAAATTGGTTCTAAACAAAAGTCTACAAGTACCTTTTTAGATAATTTCTGCCTACTCATTATTTCTAAATTATAATGTAGTAAGTAGGCATATGTCTAAGTTCATGTATTTGACAAGACCATGATAATTGTTTTCTGAAGTTTAGTTGTGGCATCTTTGGTAACATCACATAAACTTGAAAGTCTGTATATTTCAAATAGTCCAAACGTTGGGCCACTTGAAATATACTATAAAAAGTTATATAATATTGCAACATCGTTACCACCATCCTCAGCACAAAACTCGCGTTTATTCGTTCATGTTCGTCCATTTTCGGTTAAAGCTTCGGCTGATTTTTTGGCCGTAAACGAATTTGAGCCAAAGGTGCTATTTTTGACCGAAGTTGGTCAAAGCCGACGCCGACTGTTCGGTCGGACCTTACAGATAACTTAATTAATTGAAAAACAAGATGTAGTACTTAAGATCAGTTTTTGGAAACTGCCCGGAACACTAGTTGCCTTCTTATAGATGATGGTATATATAAAATGGACTGGGAGAAGGCAAAAATATTTTTTAGAAGAGTACACAAAAAAAAAGAAAATCAAAGGAAGTGTCTGTATGTTGTTAAATAATGGAGAAATTGGGACACCTTCTGTAGAGATAGCGGTATCATGTTTAGTTTCGAGATTAAGGAGAAAGAAGTTTGCTTAGAAAATTTCAGGGAATTCTCGGGATTATAAAGGATTCTAGTTTTATGTGACTGTTTAGATGATAAAGTATAAATAGTGAATCTTCCTTAACAATTTTACTTATTATAATCCCCGTATAAGTTAAGATGTATTCGGGAAGTTCAGTATACTATCCTGCCGGTGGAAATAATATTGTACAGATGAAACAACAATATATATATGGGATAATCCATGTCAAGTGGATCAGAGCTGTGGCCAAAATTGAAGGTGCCCAAAAAATCAACCGAGGGCTCATTTTAAAGCTTATGAAGTCTACTTTCAAATGCAGTGTGCGCCTTTGAAAAATCAAATAAGGCGCCTCTTCAATATGGCGTCCGGAAGTGGAACGAAAATTAAAAATGTTTGGAAAAAAGCTTATAAAAAATTTTTTGCAAGCGACAAGATCGTATTTCGACTCAAATTGTAGCAAATGAACATCTCTTTAAGGCTGGCTCAGTTGGATAAGAAAATTCAAGATGACACTTGTGTCTTGTAGATGAAAAGATCAAGACCATTATAGTCTTAAGGCTTATGAACTAAGGATACCCTTCACGAAGAAGAAGACTTCAAAAAACACTAAAGTAATTTTACTAAAAATCATTTAGGCAGAAATATACCTACGTAATTATTGGAAAATCTTGTGTTTTGTGTTTAACTCTACACTGACTTCAAAATAAGTATTTAAAGTTACTTTTAGGTACCTAATTTACTGTGTTTTTTGAAAGTGTTAATTTGCTTCATAACAACTTTTTTCTAAATATTGTTAGTTCGAAAGTTTTTCATATGGTTCCAATTTAAGTGGATACACAGTATATACAGCCGAATTAAATACCTCGATCTCAAAGTCGCTCATTTAATATTTATTTTGATTTAATCCTAATCTATTTTTAACGAATTTCATTCTAGATTTTAAATAACGATAATTACATTAATTTAATTCTCTGTCATTTACCAATTTTTATCGTACAACAAGTATTTGCCATCATGGAAAAAATATGAGGTAACTACGCGATTTTCCATAACAGTATTCAAAGAACACCGATCGAAGGTTACCAACATTGATCATTTGATACCATCAAGGGACATATGCCATTCATTTTGATATATATAGATATATATATATATATATATATATATATATATATATATATATATATATAATTTCATTGCTGTGGGTGTAACAATTTGCTGACCAAATGTTGGAGGCATAGTCAAGATGAATCCTCACCATAGATGTATAAAGTCTTATGGTTGTTTTTACACTCAAATTTGGCTATTACGTATGACAAAGCCAAGAACTTTGATTGCTTTGTATGAAATGCTTTGTTTATCAGGTAGTTCAAATGGGTATTGAATTTGAAGTGGTCTTGAAAGACACAACCAGATCTTTAACCTTCTTACACCTCTTAACCTTACAATTTCCAATATAATAGTCTGCAGCTATATTGACTTTTCGGGAGAAGGAAACAATACAACATTTTTGGGTATTTATAAACATTTGGTTTTCTTTAAACCGGTTGAGCGACAAGTTCAAGCAATTTTGTAGTACAATAACATCATTTATGACATTAATAGATTTAATGAATTTGAAATCATTCTCAAACAACAACCCAACGAACGTCCTCAGGCTATCGGATAAGTCATTAATCAAAATCAAAAACAAGAGAGGCCCCAAGATGCTACCCTGGGGTACTCCTGAGGTAGCAATATAATGATGGGAGAGGACAAAACCTATCTTTACACTCGTGCGAGTATGTATGAAGTTATGAATAACAATACTTCATTTGAGAACCCAAGCTCCCACAGTATTTTTATCAAGACACTGAAATGCCTTCGATACATATTCAGAGAAGATCCAGAGGTTTGTAACTGTTGACTTATTAGGAAGAAAACCATGTTGATACTTTGAAAATTTGTCAGCTATGTTTGCAAGTATCAAGTATATAATTTTTTCAAATATTTTATACAGGCTATTTAATAAGCTGATAGGTCGATATTCATGAATATTTCCCCACCGTACCTTTTTGAAGATTAGGGTTATAATAGCTTCTTTAAGTTTATCGGAAAACCATCTCGGCTTTAGAGCTAGGTTAAAGATATATTTTAGAGGAGTAACCAAGAGGTCGGCACACCCCTTATAGATATAAGGTGGTATGTCATCAGGGCCAGTTGCTTTTTTGGGCTTCAAACTTTTTATGCTGGAAAGAATGTCATCATAAGCTATTTCAGGAAATCGAAACCCTCCCCTACAATAACGAGCCTGCTGGTCGAGTGTATTTGGTTCAAACACAGAATGAAAATATTGTGCAATGCTTTGTTCATAGGTCAAAGTAACGTTATTCGAAGTCATCCTCCTTGGCACACCACCATCATTGCCTCGATCGAATGACCAGAAGGTACTGGGATCCCTATTGATATTATTGTCATTTTTTTTATAATTTACAAAATCTATTCTGGCATGTTTTTTATATCACACCTCAATAACCTGTACTCATTGACATTTGATAAGCTTGCCTTACCTCTCGTTTTAAGAGCATGTAGGTGGTGTTTTTTTCTGACCATTTGTAATAAATTAGATGTGAACTTAAAGTAGAGGAAGAAACAACTGTCCTACACAAAATAACACTTTTTTTTTATTTAAAAAAATATTGACATCATTTAAGCCAAGGATCGTACAAAATTTTATAACTAGTCTAAAGAATAAACAAAATTTTTAATGGAATATTGTTTGGACTTATTAGTGAATTGCTATCTGCTTGAAATATCATATATTCGAACAATTATCTAAGTTATTATTAACAAATTCCCTCTTTAAAAATGGAATTAAAAGGAGAGAACTTTCAAATTAAATTTTGCGTTGCTGTAATCTCTAGTTATCTATTTTCGTACATTTCTAGTTGAGGATCCTATACCAAAAAATATATAATTTGTCTATCCGGATACCTGAAATTACCATATTATATTTTCAAATTTGATCCCCATAAAATACGTATCGAAACTGTTTTATTGTCGATATTTAAATTAGATTCAAACACGCATCAACGTCCATATTGCACGGTACTATATGATTTTTCAACTTCTAATAACCCAACTGTATCGATTATCTATTATCAAAAAGGCAATAAAAAAAATTGGTGATTATCATAATTGGCGATCGAATCAAGCTCAGGTCTGGTATAGTACGAGATTTCTCGGAACACACTTTTGGCGTTATTAGGTTGTCTTCCACGGCTTGTTTTCATTCGCGAATAATGATTTTTGACAAGTAACAAGCACATCATGCCTTCACATTTTATACAGTACCAACGTTTAACTTCCCAGATATGACAGATTTTGATTATTGAACAACATATTATACATGCGGTCAATGAAAATACATTTTGTTATATTAAAGCTGCTCGTACCGAAATCGATTTGGAATTTCGTTATGCAATGTCACTGGAAAATATTTTTAATAAATATTCGTTGTTCTCGTTGTTGACATTGTTTGTAATTTTGATGTTTTTATATCTATATATCGAAGGCTGATTATATACAGTTTTGAGATAATTAAAAGTATTGGATATTTTTCAGAATCTGGTTTATTTGTCCTGAATTATTTTCGTTTTGTCAGTCCTATTCAGTTAGGGCTAGGATTGTGATTCTCAATTTTTTGTTTGGATGCGACACACTATTAACGATTTAAAAATTTGGCGGCACACAAAGAGAAAGATAAGTTTAAA
The DNA here is from genome assembly GCA_034190945.1 of Octodonta nipae. NCBI lineage: Eukaryota > Metazoa > Arthropoda > Insecta > Coleoptera > Chrysomelidae > Octodonta > Octodonta nipae. The sequence continues at coordinate 23,333,711 of CM067224.1, forward strand.
ATTTGTTTGGTTACCTATAACACACTAATACATTGTGTAAAACAGGTTAAGGTAATAATTTTGAAAAAAATATATACTACAAAAACAATTTACATTTATTAGTTGGCAGTTAATAATAAGTAGGTATACTTTTGATGAGAAAAAAAGGGGGAGGTTATCAATTCGGCCTATATTTTTTTGAATTGGTGATGGGCAATATTTCTCTACCAGTGACTTTAACTGGTGATTCAGACGCTGATATTACCAGGAACCTAATTCTCGGCAAACCAGTGATTTGAGTTAGTGCTTCCTATAGTCATATCATCTTGACATGGTGATTGTTCTACCGGCGCCCACAGCTGACACCTAAATTCTACGCAAAGCAGTGAGTACCCCGCACGGTACCTCGTATAGTCGTATCGTCCTGAGATGGTGATTGTTCTACCGGCGACGGCGGTCTAACACTACGCAAAGAAGCGAACTGAGTAAATGCATGAACGACCACGGCACCTTTTATTATTCCTAATCTTCTTATAGTCGTATCGTCTTTTTCGCCTGTCGTAGGAGTGTGACATCTGTGCCTAGTTATCCAGTTTTGCAATAAATATGTAATAATATTAATTGGTTATAGTTTTTAGTCAAATGGCATATATTAAACACTATTTAATATTTATATTTTCATTAGTTGTTTTTAGTCAGTTCAACAAAACATCTCGCCTACTAAACGTCAAAAATCAAGCGATATTTGTAACTTTTTTACGGCTGATGTTGATCACTATACCATGTGCAATAATTTTAAGAAAAACAAATTTCAGCATAAAGAATAACATGAAAACCAGTCATCATACTATTTCGATAATTATTAATTATTAGCAGTAATGCACAAGTGCAAGATGAGCCAAAATCACTGTAAGCTCATATCCGATTTAAGTAATAATTTTTTTGTTTAATAGAGTGTAGATCTGGATTCGTGAAACTCCAAATTAGAGAAAAGAATTCTATTCGTAAAATGATGTTATTTAGGATTGAACACATATTTGCAAGAAAATTGACGGATATACTTAATACATTGGTAAATTTTTTCAACCTCCTCACCGATTTGTATAGTTTATTAAATTGCATCTAATAAGGAACATCCAGAAGTGGTCTAATACTTTCTATGATTTACAAAATGCAGTTTTTCAGAAATTCGTCGAAAAATCCAATATTCACATCACAAGTACTTACCATCGTAGATACGTAACTGCATTAGTTTAATTCCAATGTAAATAGTGTCGAAACTGTAGACACTGAAAGGTTTGATTCCAAATTTGAAAGCATCGCAAGCATATAGGTAGTATAGTATAATTAATTTTATTAAACATATGTTCGACTCATTAAATGAAGGAGTACCGAGCTCATTTTGTCTGTATACTTATTAAATATCGAATTACATGAAAGTTTATCAATTTTTACGAGGATGGTGCTTCAGCTGTCACTTACTACCGACCGAATAGAAAATTCAGTGAGAAAACATGTCAAATTCTAAACTGCTATTTAGTGCAACTATACACAGGTGTTTAGTATTGCAAATAGAACCATAAAGTCAAGTTATGAAAATCATAATAACAACAATTCATTAAACATATTATTGTCTTATTAACTTAAGGCGTTTTTGTTCGTATACCGTTTATCTGCCGATGTAAATGTAATGCTGGGGCTTTTGGTGGTATCTGACTTCGCTATATGAAGATTATACATACAAATAAATATATAAAGAATAAAACCTACCCAAGTGCAAAAAAACTAAAAAGCTGAAAAGCAAATATTTAAAACATAACAAATTACAAAAAAGTACTAAAAAGTTGAAAACAAAACTGTTGTAATGTCTTCGATGACACATTACTTATAATATCCAAAAAAAATTTATGAATTAGATGTTACGGTTTTAGTTCAATGCTGGTTCAATGCAAGTATATAATTGACGAAGGACCTTTAGCGGAACAATCAATAAAACACGTGCCGTCGCGTATATTAATTCACCAAATAAAGTTAATGACTGACTTATGTCGAAGCTCTGCAGGTGGTGTTTTCTTGGTTCTTCTTTCTTCAGAGGCTAGCCCCGCAACAGCAGGAACTGATTTTAGAGCTTCGTCTGGACAACACGTTACACAAAAAATAGCGACGTAATGTTCATTGATTGAGCAAACAAAAATGCGGGTTTAACCGGAACGAAAACTCGCGAAATCGTAACACAATAACAACAAAAAGCGGCCGTCTTAAAACGGAATCAAAAGCGTTCAAATAGCTTGGAATACAATACACGAATCACGAATACTGTCTATATTTTACACGTAAAAAACACTTAAAATTAGCATTAGCGCGACGGAAGGTTTTGGAAAAGGTGCAGAAGTTTAAAAATCAATGAAGTAATTCAATCAAATTTGAACAATACACTAAACAAATTGCGGGAACGCACCAACTTTTATTAACCGAATTCCAAGCAGAACTAAATAAATCAACAAAATATACCACTAGACTTTATGTCGGATCGGAGTTTGTTAAACATGTCTGTCAACTGTGTATTTGCGCTTTGGTTCCCATAGTAAAAAAACATATTTTTATAAGAGCTTCCAAAGCACGGAGAGGTTTGTTGCACTACTTTGTGAAACTGAGACCAATTTCAACCTCAAAGAGCTGCAAGTTAAATTTGGCCTCAATAATTATTGATATCGCTTTTATAAGAGAATAACACTAATTTATCAAAATCTTACTAATGTTTAGTGACATTACGTTTAAGATCAATCAAATTTTATATGCAATCCAGGCCTGTGAACTCTTGACCAACGGGTTAGACAGATGTCCACAAACTGAACCCAAATAATTTTTTTGGGAATATTTGCCCCCTGGGTATGTTCAACTTTTCGAAAATTCAACTCTAAGAAAGTGAATTTGGAGGCAAAGTTTTAGAACAACTTTTTTTAGCACAACATTGACGATTTTTAAAATAAACCTTAATATGAGTAGTACTGGCAAATGTTAAGAACCCTTAGCTACTGTATTATTGAAGAGAAAGGTTCTAAACGGAGGCCGAGACTTACGCAGACGAAAATGTATGGTACTGAAATACAAAAGTTGCGTTTGTTTCGAAACTTTCCGAGCGACACCACACATTCTTGTACTTGGAATACTCATACAACTTTCTGTGTAAGAATCGGGGAATAGTCTACATATTAAGATTCTCGTCATCTATAGCTAATCAACAAATGAGAGTAAATAAAGAAATAATAACATTCAATTAATATACAATATCTGCACAAAATCTGTTAGCGATATTTTAAACTGGAGACTTGACATTCGTCAGAAGTCAGAACAATTTGTGTGTTGCCCAAATTCATATTCTAAAGTAAACATCTTATCATAAGCCTTCTGAATAATAATTGATTTTTTTCTCTTTGTAAGGTAATGAAATGTCTTAATATCCAAGCACGTAGGAGGTAAAGCTAACCACTACATAACCTCAAAATATACTGTCTATAAACGAAAACACTTAACCAGAATGTTTCAAAGAAAAATATAGTGCCATAAGAGTGATAATTGATTGAAAAGAGTTTAGAATTGAGGTTCCATCAACTTTAGATAATAACGTTTTTGGTAGGAATTACCCTGATGGATTCGTCTGTCTAAGGTACAGGAGTTTGAAAAGTGGTCTTCTTGATTTACTTGGAAGATGGTGATACAGTTCTGGATGATAAAGGTTTCCAAGAGTTTCATCCAGTGCTAACTGGACATTGTCAATTTTAAATGTCATAAATCAAATTTTCATTTTGCAATCACATCAATAAATATAAAGCCATTGACAACGAAGTCAGAATAGACTTTGAAACGTTTGGTATTCCTGCAATATACGTAGTTTTATTTCTATTGTGGTGTTATTCCCCAAAAAAACATAAAAGTAATAAAGCATGGTGATTATAGCTCCATTCTTAGAAGGTGGCTCTGAATTTCCTTTTAGTGAAATTGGGGTCTAGTTAGTTAGTTGAGTTCTATATTATCGTTTTCCGCGTTTTAAGAATTTGAATTTAGCTACCTTCCAAGCAATAAAACAAACTAAAGTAATTTCAACTCTTATACAAAAATACTGCAAATGATTAAAAACTGTTGAAAAATTGCTTAATATATAACTCTTTAATAAATACGACAAAAATTTATTTTTCTATAGAGATAAAAACAAATCACTAAGTACTTTGTACTTCCGCCATAAAATCTATATATACGAGTAGTATTAATTTTCTAATATTGCGTTTCAAATTCTTAAAATTCGTTTCAACAAATTACTTCCTAAAACATTCTCATCTATAATGCATCAGATGACCTCTTCATACTCATTTGGCAATTTATAAATTTATTTACCGACTGAAGAATCAAAACAGTTTTATTTTGTCCATAAATTAAACCAAAGTAGTCTATGAGCTGGTTAGCTATTTGCCTAAAAAAATATTAATGGTTTTCTTGGGTCAATGAATAAATAATTTCAATTAAATTGTCCGAAATTTAAATTGTCTCCCAATCGAGTTTAAGGTCATTGGATTTGAAGACAGACGCATGGTCAATGTCACTCTATTCAGATTTTGGACCAAATTATACATTTAGATTCGTCTAATGATTTAGTTAACATTATTAATGTCAAACGGATTTTGGATGATTTATACAATCACATACACTAGCAGTTACATCCGAAATTTAAATTGTCTCATCATACGAATTTCGTTATTTTTGGAATCATGAATTTTAATGGTTTAGTTCTCAAATTTCAATGAAATTAGGCAATGTTTGAAAAAGTCTGGTACCATGTTGATTATCAGAGTAGGAACTGATTTCAGATCCTAAGTACAAAGACTTGAGACTTTATTAGTGTGATCTGGTCGAAAGTTTCCAAACTGTAGAATTTTGCCACCGCTTGTAGAAATAATTTGGTCAAGTGTGAGTTGGACTCCCATACTAAGGGTTCCGTACCACCTTCAAGATTCTAATATTCCAGTTTCAGACAAGCAGGGAATGAGTGCATTTTCTTATATTTGCCCTAATATCTTTTAAAGGAAGCGTTTTGAATTTATAAAAAATATACAATTTCATTTTCCACACATAGACTTTTTATTTTATCTGATTCAGGATTCTCTTGATTTTTATAAGAATACATACATATGTATTTAATTTTGTAATTTGGTCCCCAAAAATTAACATTAGAGTTTTATTTTACTAATAAACTTTCAGGGAAGCTTTTTATAATCTACTGTCTGAATTTTGAGGCTCTGTAGATTGGAAGATATAGGGCAAAATAGGTCAAGTTTTAAATTATAAATTATTAAATCTATTATTCAAATTATTTAAAAATACAAATAAAAACTATATTTCAAAATTTAAATAGTGTAGTTTTTACAGTGGGAATTAAGTCGATGATTAATATTTTTGTTAATATCTTTTAAACAAATGATTTAAAAATATGATATATTTGTAATTCACACAAAGAGCCTTTTATCTGATATGATGCGTTTGAAAATTTAATTTTTATTTTCCACTTAATTATATAATTTGTCCCTAAAATTACTATGGGGGTTTTCTAATAATTTTTCTTATAAATTTCAAGTGAGCACTAGTACCCCTAATTATTTTCAAAATTTTAGGTAGTATGGTTTCGGAAATAAAGCGAGAAATGAGAATTTTTTATATCTTTGTTAATATCTTGTAAACAATTAATTTTAAAAATTTGAAAAACATGTATTTGTATTCCTCTTTCATTTGATGTATTGCATGATGCGTTAAAAAATATTTTTTTATTTTCAGATTAATTCTATAATTTGGCCCCCAATATTAATATTAGGGATTTCTTCGTATTTTTCTTGAAAACAAAAAAAATAGGCCTTATAGTTTGGGGAATAAAAGGGGATGGGCAAATTTTGGTATATTTTCGTTAATATCTTTTTGATTAATATGAAATTATTAAATATGAAAAAAAAAAATTGTGTTCCTCAGAATGGGACCCTTCATTTGATATAATACATGATGCGTTTGAAAAAAAATTTATTTTTAAATTTAGTTCTATAATTTGCCCCCTAAAATTATTATTAATGGTTTATCCTTATTTTTCCCGTAAATTCGCGCAACAATCTATATTCCCTTTTTTTCAAAACTTTAGACTCAGTAGTTTCGGGGATCAGGGGGGGAACGGTCGATTTTTTAGTTTTCCCCCCCTGAAGTACCACTAAAATCAAAATTTCTTCATTTACGATAAGTACTCCTGATCGGGCCCCCAAACTATACATTGATGCCAAATTTCAACCTCTTCCGTCCAGTAGTTTAGGAGAAAAATTCCTGGGATGTGAGAGAGCAGAAATCCGGAGTGATATTATAAGGGTATCCGTATATTGTATATACGGAACCCTAAAAACAATAGTAACCAAGTTAAAATCACATTAGTTGTGCAGATTTCTTATGAAGAGTGGCTATCGGCTATTTTTTTTGACACCTTTTTATTTGATTGTCTATGGAATAAAAGTGCGAACAAATTGAAAGTCCTTTGTGTTCAGCATAAGGGCATACAACTTAAATTTGAGGGGATGTAAATAGACTTTTGATCCACGCGTTAATAAAATTTCAACATTTATAAACATCTAAAAAAATCAACATTGAGGAGCTGTAGTTGAAAATAAAAAGTTTCAGAATCCGTGTTTATTGTGATATTTGTTCAATACTTTCAGAACTATCGTACGTCATAGTTTAACAAAGCCGCTTGAAATAATTGACATGATGCAGGGAATGATGATGTTTAAAATACGATTATAATCGCTGATAATTATCAGAAACGAACGACATGGTCGAAAATGGTACCAAAGCATTAGATGGATCGCTATACGAACTATGGACAAAACTATGAAGGCACAATTTTCAACCAGCTCCGAACCAGAAGCGAGGAAATGTGGACCAGCTGAGGTACTATTAAATAAACGATATGGATGATTCTGAGGTCGACAAAACAACAGGTAGTAAAATTTGTATTTCACGCTAATTTTTTGAAAACTATCTACTTTTATCAGTTAATTCACAACGATAAACTGTTTGTAATAAGAGTAAAGTAAATTAAATAAGTAACAAATAATTAAGTGCATTTAGTTTCACTTTTCCCAATGGAGTTCAGATATGAACATTTCGCACTTTTTCTACAGAACGAAACTGTTTTTCAGCGACCCGGATACACCAAGTCGTGGCCCATTACTAATCATTAACACCATAGAGGTAATTAAAATTTTAATTAATTTCTTGTTAACAATAAAATTGATACAACCATCACGTATCAGCTTCTGACGCACACATTTATGGTTTCTTGCATAACATCATAGTAAAAAAATAAACAAAATTATTTTAAGAAATACTTTGCGAGTCATTATTAGTAATTTTCTAATGAGTAAATTAATTATTTAGGAGCCTTGGATATTAATTGATTTTTTAGTAAGATCAATAACACTGCATCCAAATTATGTTTTTAGAGAGGCACAATTACACTTTTACATTATGTCTAGTTATTTTTTTGATGTTGATTTAAGTTCAAGGTTTGAAAGTATATCTTAAAATTAAAGCGTGAATAAAATTTGTCTCAAATCAACGCAAGAAAAATTCGTTCTTTGATGATTAACGTTATACGTTATTAAATGTGGAAATAGAAGTCCTTGTAATGAAGATAAACAACATGCTTTGTCTGTTGTAAAATAATTATATAGTGTTTTTAGTAATTTAATTCGCAAACTTTTAAACAACAAAAATTACTCACAAGTATATAAGAGGGATAGTTGTTATACGTGTATTCTCGGACTAGATAAAGTTTGATTTTAATTCCCGGGTACGTTGTTTATCTATTGCATATCCTTTATTAATTAGTGACGATATCATTAGGCCATTTTTTCTGTATCTTTACTTAAATATAACTCAAAGAATCAACGTTTAGAATCCTGGTAGACAACGACAGACATCCATTATATGTAGATACACTTAAAAAATATTTTAAATATGTACAGGGACTAATAAATATAAATGTTGTATTTATTCATAGGATAGATTTTTTTTTTCAAAATTGATTAGGTTATTGGTGTTATTTCGTGTCGAATAAGGTGAATAACCCTGTATAAGGAGTACACGTGCATGTACTTAGAGCACATAATTTTGGAGGTAGTATGCAATGCACATATAATGTGGCAAGACTTGAAAGAGAGGGCAATCAACAGAGCATCATGTTATCTCACTTGGAGACGTTTCATTGGAAGGAGCTCCATTCGCACGAAGTATAGATACCAGGAGTCCGAATGGTATAGGCTTTTCCGCAGTATTCGTGGTATACAATATTAAACCCAGATCATAGTTCTCTTTTCTGCCACTAGCTGCGCAAATGTTCAGGACGTACCGATGTTATTATTATTATCAAACGTAAATACGCGCTGTCGAATGTCGAAATTATTAAAATTATAAAACTATGTATAAAATATTAATGTAATTGTTTAAAAATAGTTTTAATAAAAAAATGGGAAGGTGTTGTGTTCATGGTTGCCTCAGTGGCCGAAAAGCAAGTAGAAATGTGGCTAAAGGGGGTATATTCAAAGTTCCGAAAGTGAGTAACTAAAAATATGTTGTTAATAAATATTGTATTTATAAATTTCCAAATTACTGTAACTTATTATTAATAGAAAGAAAATTAATCATCTTAACTTAAATAATAATTTAAACTTTTTTACTATGAAGAGAAATTTCCACTAGTGTATTTGTCAAATCTAAATTGTTTGGTATTTAAATGTTAAACGTCTTTTATTTATAACTAATAGGATTAATAAATAATATATTTGATTGTAATCAATTAATTACTTTCCTATTATCAAGCATTGTAATACTGAAATAAATAGGTATTTAACCATTTTTGTATTTATATTTACTACTTAATTTGCAGAAACTATGTTTAAATTCTTTACTTCACTTACGGTTTGTTTAATAGTTTAACACGTAGAGACAAAAGATGAACTATAATTTTAATTCTTAAAGACCTGTTTATAACATTAATTTATTTTTTTAATAAGCTTGTTTGCTGTCAGCTGTCAGTATCAACAAGATTACCCGCGTAACGATTTAAACGAGTACTTCCTCAAAAGTGGCGCGCTCTTCCGGCAAAACATTCTGTCCCCTAAAATGCTACCATTTATTTAACATTACGTTCGGACTCCTTGTATGTATACTTCGTGTCCATTCGAGTGAAATAGTGTCTTGCTCTCTCTATTGCCCCCTCGTTTCAGTCTTGCCAGGTTGTTTGTGAATTGCAGCTCCAGAAGTAAAAACTCTAAGTGCAGGGATAGGACACTTGGAGCCCTCTGCAGTTGCTTCCTAAAAGTAGGCGAACTTTTCGTAATAGCTTCCCACCATTTCACTACACCGTAATAAATAATTTCCTATATTAATTTCAATGATTATTCAGAAGTCTTAATGGAAAAATGTTTAATACTTTATAATATGAACCTAGAAAGCACACGAATTTAATGACCTTTTTTGTGGTGTTCTTTCTGACTTCTGATGTATGTAAGTCTCTAATTTAATATAACCCAAAGAGAGAACTGTAATGGCTTTTAGAGGGAAGAGCAAATTTTGTACAGGTCTATTATTTGGATATTATGTTTGTTAATTTCTTATAATTTACTGATTTTCTATAAAATAAGAGACTCTTAACATAGTACCTGGTCTCTGTGTTTTACACGAAGAGCTGAGTTGTATGGGTGTATGTACTTCAAGATCAAGGTAGTGTGGAGTCGGTCGGAACATATCAAAACAAATGCAATTTCAAGTTATGCATTTCATTCCAATTCGAATTAATATTTCTAATTTATTTCTTCTGTATGAATTTTCTTGGGTGTATGTTACATGATATCTTGGATAATTATAAACTGTTTTTATTTTTGTTTTGTGGCATATTTATTTAATATTTGAGCACTTTCTGGGAAATAACACCACGTCACGAAATTTCTGGACATTTCCAATCGGTTCAGACCCTAGGTCAGAATCTGTTGTCAATGGCAAAGAAACTATGAAAGAAGGCACAATTCTAAAATGTAAAATTAAAATATTTGACAATATCTATTATTCCATAAGTCATCGGTTTATTGAATAGGTTAGGTTATAGGTGGTGGGTGGTCCCATTTAAATTTGAAGAAAAAAATTCCACTCTTAATGTAAGCAATAATTTTAAATATTTCAGGTCATAAATGCCTTGATATTACATATGTAATAAGTTTTATATTGGAGAAACCTCTAGACCTCTTAATGTTCGAATAAATGAACATCAAAATTACATAAAGAAACGTCAGTTCGAAAAATCAAAAATTGGTGAACATGCTTGGGACCAAGGCCATAAAATACAATTTCAAAACACAACAATATTACACAAAGAAGAACACTGCACAAAACGAAAATTAAAAGAATCTGCCTTAATTCTGTTAAATGAAAACGACTGCATCGCTTCTACTTCCGTAGATTTCAGTCATGTCTGGTTGCCGATAATTAAAGATGAAATTAACAATGGTCATATCCTTTTGAACAACCCTATATCGGGATAGTTCATGAGGTTTTTTCCTAGGTTTTCCCTTATGACTTTAATGGGATCACTGAATTATCAGAATTCTTTGATCGCATTTTTTGGCAAATGCACTATCTTAAAAAGAAAGTCGTCCCTAGGAACGCCACAAATAAATTCTGAAGACAATTTTTCAAGTTCTTCCAACTTGAAAATTTTTTTTTTTGATTTATAATGATCTTTGGAATTTCTTGTGCACCCTGTATATTTAAAATCAAAGAAATTTATCCATAGTAACGTAAACATATTTGTCAAAATAATTGTCATATATTTCAATTTTACTTTATAAATTTATATCCATTGAAAACGAAATCCGACAGGATTTTGAAACGTTTGGTTTTAAAATATACACAAGTTTGAACTCTGATGTGGTATTATTCCCAAGAAAATCTAAAATAAACTAGAAGATGCCACAAATAACATTCAGAAAACAATTGGAACATATGAACCTGTACTGGATGTTTAGTCGACCAACCAACAAAGTGAGTTCACAAAAGCGATTTTTTTTAGTTATTTAAATAGTATTTCGAATATTTCTGGGAATGATGTAACGACAAATGGTTGGAATACTTCGGAAGAAATGATTTAAAAAAATAGATAATTCTGTAGTAACATATCTCTGAATAAATGACATGAATGATTGTGTCATTAGTACACTATCATACTCAGGGTGTTTAAAAGACCAATACAGAATAATATTTATGCATTGTTTTAAAGATCACAATTAAGATCCCTGTAAAGAACTTTATTTTTTAAAAAAAAATCGATATTCGAACGCGGAATTTAAAAGTTAGGGATTTTTTTTTTCTTTTCTATTTTACATTATTAGAGTATATTAAAAACTATCATGCAATAAAATTTATTGACAGTGTTTTTTTTGCACCGATATATGACGACTTAGGACAAGAGTACCTGACTACTATAAGAAGTCTGTTTCGATAAAAATTGAGTAAATCTTCTGCATCAACAGACTGTTATGAACGTTAAAGTCAGAAATATACACATTGACAAAGAAATCGCAAAACCCAGCAGGAAATGAATAACTTTAATATGGTTTTGGTAAAACATAAGGCACCTGTACATGAGGCCAGTACTGGCGGTTAGAAGTGGACATTTACATTACATTTACCTGCCAGTAAGTAGGCTTATACACGAAGCTATTAATGACTTCCAATATTTTCTCACTGTGGCTGCCAGTGTAACGTTCGAGGTGGGAGGGTAATACAGCCTTAGGTGTTTCTTGGTAAAAAAATATGGAATGTGAGGGTGATAGTGAATTTAAAGAAGCTTTTGATGACGTAGTGGGTAAAATTGTTGTAACTTTAAGTAAGGAGCTGAGAACAATTTTAAATCAACTTAGAGTTTGGGTTAAAGAATGGGTAGGTCGAAGGGAAACCTTAGGAGCATCATCCACTTTATTTCATGAATTGTCTGTGTAAGATACATTAGAATATAAGAGACAATTAAGAATGACTGTTGTACAATTTAATGAGCAAGGTCATAACTTTAGGTCTCAAAAAACAAAGATCTGGAACAACTAAATCCTGACTGATAAGGTCATCTTTTATTTTTGCAATAAGTATGTACTACTTTCTCTTTTCGTTTTATTGGAGTGACCTCCATGCCGTATATTCTACAAAAGTGCATAATTTTGGAAAGTTTCCAAAAAGATTTCTATATTATCGGGCCTCCACTTAGTGTTCTTCTTAATATCTTTGGAACAGACTATAATTTAAAACAAGATTCACGGATTTAGGCGTGAAAAGAAATGAATAGCTCCTATCATAACAACTCAATCAACTCTACTGGCTGCCTCACTATCCACTAAACTTAAACATGTTTGACATTACTTTCCGCCAGTCGCTAATGGACGTGGAAAGCGCCAGTACCCCTATACACAAGGTCAGTAGCTTGATAATGGGTGGCGGCCAATACTGGCCGGTTGTAGTGGCCGCCACTACTTGCCCGTGTACAGGTGCCTATACATGCTATAGTAAGGAGCATATGATTAAAATTTTAATAAGAACATACCAAGGAGTTGTAATTATTTTATTAAAGTTTGTTAATAATGTGTTGTCCATCGCGGTGGGGGTTGGAGTAAATTTCTGAGCCTTCTACCCATCATATCCCAAACATGTCCTATGGGCGAAAAATCGAGGAATCTGGACGGCCATGGCAACAGATTCACATGGATCTCTTCAAAAAAGTTTATAGTAACTCGAGCAACATGAGACCGAGCGTTATTTTGTTGAAATGGATCCCTGAGCCGATTAAGGTAAGGCTCCACTACTTCCTGATGATATTGTTGCGCTGCTTCGAGCAAAGACTACTTTCCACTTTCATGTGCAATAGCACACCAGACCATAACACCTACTGTTCGGAGTAGGTGTTGGTCAACATGAAATTGAGGTTGACGTATTTCTCCTCGACGTTGTCTACCCTTCTTCGGCCACCATGTCCACACTCGAGATTCATCAGAGAAGAGGACCTGATTCCATTCCTCATTTCAATGTTGCCGTTATCTGCATCACTGTAGTAGTTGCAGTGCAAAAGTAACCCGTTACCAAACATCAATTTTGGATCCCATCAAACAATTTGTTTTTTAGAAAAGTAAAATGCATAAACAACTACAATATTAATTGATACAAAAGTTTACATGAAAAAACATTCACCAAACTTTAACAAATTTTAATCATTTACTCCTTACTACAGCATCCATGTTTTACCAAAACAATATTAAATGTAAACATATCTTTCTGGGGTTTTGGTCAGTGAGTATACTTTTTTCTACTACTGATATTCATCAGTGCAAATTTAAACTTTCTACACATTTTTTGACGTAATGATAGTAAAACGAACTTCAAAAATTAATATTAGATATAAGTTTAGCCAAAAGCTAAAAAATACATTTTCGAAATACGACTAAATGAACTTAAAAACAAATAAAACTGAAAGAAGTCAAATGGATAAACGTGTAATGTGTGGCCATCGTATTCTGTTCTACATGGTCCTTATAAGAACATAAGGAGACCCGGTCCACAAACTGACGGCTGTCACTCATTCCCAATCACATCCATCACCCAAGCGTAGGCTTCTTCACCATACGACAGGCAGAAGCACAAACCAGTGGCGTAAATTATTATTTTAACTTATACTGATTGCTGGTTCATTAAATTTGTTCCTAAAACAAAGTAGTTCCAAAATGAATATCAATTTATTATGTTAAAAACTTATATGAGCCTAGGATAAGTTACGGAAAAAAGACAGTAAGAAAAAATAAATTTTGTAAGTTTTGTTTTTTAAATAACAACATCCCAAATATCAGTACGACAATAAATCATTTAACTTATCCTTTTTCTTTCAAGGTTGCCTATCAGGCCTGTAGCCTTCAAGGCTGGTAATGGTCTTGGTCTTGACGACCGACCTTAATGACCATAAAAAAGGGTTTTATAATGTAGATATATATTAAATAATATCTTTGATTTTAGATCTGTAAATTAATTTCTTCGGTTTACTGTAACCTTTCTTCCGAACTTGCTTAGAATTTTGCAAGTGTATATAACTTTTTAAATCTATTTCATCGGGTTACTGTGGGCCTTCTTTGACTGTGTTTAGTTGAAATTTTGAAAATAAAGGCTAGGCATCCTTGAACCTCCAGCTTTTCACTAAACTACACAAATATATCACTTTCTGTACCAACCATCCTGTACATACGACTGCCCACGGACAAGCATAAATTTGTTAGCTGCCTTTTGTAAAATATAGGACGGAGTAGAATCCATCCCATATTTACGGAGTCAAATCCGTTCTATATTTCAACCATCGTATATAACTCCTTCTGGGCTACCCCATAAATCATTTCATTTTTAACATTTTATATTATCGCCCTGTGTAACATTAATTCCTCTCCACATTTTATGTAACTTCTTATAGGCTATGAAATAAATAATTTTTGAATCACACTGTATAAATATAATTCAACTCCGGCATATATTTCAACCATCCTGTATATGATTTGTTTACGTCCACATCATACAACAGTTTTTTAATCACCCTATATAATTTTAATTCCACATTTTTTCAACATTTTTAGACCACCAAACGTCCACTCCACCCTATATTTCAACCAACTTGTATATACGGCTGCCTATGGACCACTATCATTCTACTCCGTCCAATATTTCAATTATCGTATAAATGCAACTCCTTCTATCACTTTACTTTGTGATTTTGTTTGCTATAACTAAACATAAATATAACATAAACGCATCAAAGTGTATAGAACTTTTTAAATCTATTTCATCGGGTTACTGTGGGCCTTCTTTGACTGTGTTTAGTTGAAATTTCCTTGAAAAGCAATATGATTATGTAGATTATGGACGAAACGTTATTTACAAGGCAGTTTTTCACTAAACTACACAAATATATCACTTTCTGAGCGTCCCAAGGAAGCAGCGACTACAGGGTATATTCAACTATCTAAATTAACAAAAAGCTACAACGCGGACACATATGCGGCTAAGTCGCCATCTTAGAAATTGTATGTTATGACCAAGGTTCCAAAATTTGTGAACAAGCCTGGAACCTTGGTGATAACATACAATGCCAAAATTCAACCATATTACACAAAGAAGAATACAACTCAAAAACGAAAACTGAAACAATGGTAATGTCCTTTTGAACAACCCTATATCGGATAATAATTATGACTTCAATGCGATCAGAATTTCTTTGGCGTATATAGGAACGCCACATGAAATTCTAAAAATAACTCTTTCAAACTCTTTCTTTTTTGTTCTAAATCTCCTACCCTATACACTTTTAATTTACTTCAAAAATACTTATATTAACAACTGTAGGAAAATGGCTCCTGTATGTCCTATCCTTAAAAACGGAAATGTGGCAGACATAGCTAACCATAGACCTACAACTATTCTGAGAAACTTTGAAATTTTTGAATACAACATTATCTACCGCCAAACACAAACTGCTCTTCAACAACTTCATATTTGAAAAAATAAAGATCGAGGCCTTCGATCAAATTCATCATTGGTGTTTAATATAAAAACTACGAAATTTAGGTTTCAGCAATGGATCAGACGCGATTCTAACGTCGAATTTGTCTCAACGGTTTTAAATCAAACAATTTTATTGAAATTACAGGCGTCCAACAGTCTAAGCCATGACGATTTTTTTATATTTATTAACGATATTTTACTTGAACTGGAATATAAAATATGAACTTCCCCAGAAGACCTCGACTATAGGTCCAAGAGTTATATTTATAATAAATTTTCGTCGACGATTATCAAATTTGCAAGCACAATTAAATAAATTAGATGTATGGCATAATTGAAACAAGTTATTATTACTTATCAAAAATGTAGTGTATTCATCTATTCACAACATTGGATCAGTCCAATTTGTATACCAACTAAGGGATACTCCATTACTTAGATGTGAGAAAGTCAAAGGCCTCGGTATCCTATTTAGCAACCAATTGTATTTTTCCTTCATCAACTCCGCATCCATGAAAGCGTTGGGTTCCTCAGAAACTGTGGAGTTTTCAGGAACTTAGAAGGACCAAAAACCTTTTACTTTATTCTTGTTCGTAGCTAACTAGAGCATGCATCTGTAGTCTCGAGCCCTTAATATAACAACCACAAGGACACGGTGGTAAGCCTGTAAGAAAACTGTTTGTTATTTCTATCAATCAGGTCTTATATTATATATCCACAATAGAGTATTGTTTAAAAATATTATGAGCTTGGGCATTAATTCCGTCGAACCTCCAAAATATAACTCTCGCAGAGGTCCAGCTTTCTATTTAAATCAATCAAGGACAAATGTTTTGTTGAGTTTGTTTATTCATACTATGTGTCGAAATTTAATTAAGATTCGCTTAAGTTGAGACATCCACTATAATAATCTGTCATATATTCTTGTTAATCTCATGGAATGTTTTTTTCTATCTGACTGAGATGAATATGCTTATCTGATTATTGCTATATCTTAATGTTTCCGGCTTCCAAAAACGTTGGTATGTTTTTTTCCATGTATGCTCAGTGATTATTCAAAAAAAAGCTTAACAATTTTGATGATTTAAACGGCATTGTATTAAGGATTACTACAGTAAGTCAGATTTACGGGTTTCAAGAAAATCAGAAAAAAGGGTAGATAATTAAGGGATTACACTTCAGTGAATTTCAATGAATCAACACTGTTTTATCTAGAACGGCTCAATCAAATTGAATATTTTAAAATGTATTTTACAAAGAGATGTTCCAGCTTGATTTCCTATAATTTTCCATAACGTAAAACAAAGTTTTTCTAAAAAGCAGAAAAATATGTGCAAAAAACGGTAGACATCAATGTAAATGTCAAGTTTCATCAAAAATATTTAGCTTAAATGTCAAGATATGCCATGAAAGTATATCGTACAGGGTATTTGTAACACAAAATATTCCATTAGTGTATCAAAAAGAAACATTGTTATGTGGGTGATCTTGTCTATACGGTATATGGTGGTAGGAGTGTGTGTGTGTGTACGTGCGTTGAAATTTAAGCAGCAAGCAATCTGCGCAGTTGAAAATATGGAGCGAAGTAAAATTACAGTTATACAGGTGGGTTAAAAAAATCTCACAAACAAATATATTGGGTACATAAGCAGTTGCATACATATGATGGTTGAAATATAAGGAAAAGAATTGAAGTTATACCGGGTGCTTCTCAACATGTGTATTGGGTGGCACATAAGTAGTTACGTATATAAGTGGTTGAAATAAGAGTGGAATAAAACTATAATTATACAGAGTGAAAAACAAAAAAATGGAAAAATGGTTAAATAAACATATGCAGTAAGGATATTGAGTTATAGGGCGCAGGTTAGTTGAAATATAATTATAGTTATGCAGGATGTTTAAAAAATGTTATTAGTGTGAAAAGTAAGTAGTTGTTTATACTTCACATATGGGGCGAAGTAAAATTATAGGTATACAGGGTGATTTAAACAATAAAAAAATAGAAACAGTCAATAGGGTGGAGAAGATTAATACTTATACAGGGCGGTTGCAACATCGTGTGGTGTCGAATTATAGTTGTACAGGGTAGTTAAAAAAATGACAAATAATTCATATTGGGTGACCAATACACAGAAACATATCCAGGGTGGTTGTAATATAGGATGAATTAGACTTACACATATAGAAAGTGGTACAAATCATAAATCAAATAAAAAAGTTAATAAATATGTGGAAAATATAGAAAAAAATACAAATTAGAGAGAGAAAGAAAGAGGAATAAGCAAACGGTAAAATAATCAATAAACTGCCCCTTAAAACAGATAAAAAAAGAATATATGTCTGAAAATAGTGATGGATTGCACCCGGTCTCTAAACGGTTTTTATTTTAAGCCAGTCGAAGTTGGTTCTTTTTTAAATATAAATTATTTTCTATTTGTATCCATGTAACCACATTAAATATAAGCTGGCACAGTGGTAAATATAGATTAATTATGAAATAGTAACTATTTACAATAGTAAATATAAATGAATCAAGTTCGTAATTTCTATAATATGTGTTTGTGTAACTGTAACTATTATTTTTTTTATAATTACCTTGTAATTGGGATTATTCAGATTTTCCTGTTGGGTAATAAAGCATATTATTATTATTATTATATTGGGATACGCCACTGATTACTCCCTTTGCCCTTCGCCACTTGTAATTTACATTATTTACCTGAAGCTTCTTACTCCACCACCATTTTAGACTGTCTTTCGCTAGTTCTACTGCATTCCTGCAAACTCTCCGCATTTTTTCCCGAAGTCATGTCTCGATTTAAATTGACTACAATGAGTGAATGTGAAATTGAAGAGAGATATTTAAAAATGATAACACGTTCTTCTTAAAATAAACAAGGGACATTTTACTGAATTGTTATGCAGGAATTTCAATCTCGTTCCATGCAGATGTTCATTCATTGCCAAGAGCTTCATTTAACGATAGAGCCTGTCAGAAAATAAATAAAAAAACAGTTGGAACATGTTGAATTGAGGGAGTTTTAAGGTTTATATCGGGTTTAAAAACGATAGCAACCGTACAATTCCCAAACAAAACCATCAAACTGTTTACGATATAATTCAGTTAAGTGTCTAAATGTGATCAACACTTTATAGAGCAAATAAAAATTGTTTATTCAGTTAAATTAAATTGAAGTTCTAAATGACTTTTTTACTAACCAATTTACTACAGAATAGTAATGGTTCAATGAACAAGGGGTTAATAACTATTTAAAGTTTATGTTTTTGTCTATTAATTACTGTCTATGTGTTACCCGTTCTTATAACATTAAAAACTTTAATTTGTGAGAGGTTGTAAAATTTTGTGAATTCTTGTTCTCGTATTCCAACGATAATTTTGTCAAAAAGGAACTCCTGATTGCAGTTGAAATGTCAATAATTTTTTATATACTTGGAAGGGCTCTGCCGAAACAAAAACTCACCTACTTTCGTGGGTAACAGATGTTAGGCTTATTCATAAGGATGATAATTTACTATTCTAAAATAAAATACAAAAATTTACTTGAAACAGTTTCTGGAATAGGAAAGGGTACTCAACTGACATAAAAGAGCATTTTGAAACCCCATCAATGTTAGTACAGATTTCTGATAGCATTGCGAAATGAATTAACCAATTATTAGTTAGCATTATAAATCAATTTTCCTTACATATATTGCCATTATTCCCCATGTCATTTAATAGCCAATGCTCACAGACTCTTCCAATATTGCTGCTCTATGTTATAGGTGGAAGTTTTCTACTCCTCTCTTCCGAATAATGATTCTTAACACTAAGTGGCATAATTTGGATTTACTTGATACGGTTTTTTGTAATTGCCTCTGCGCTTGTGATGTGCAAGATCAGTCTTGCCTTTCTTTAAATTGTGACAAGACCAAGATAATACATTGACTACTCAGGCTGAAAAAATTCATTTGGAATTCAATCTTTGCAAATATTACGAGGCTTCATGGTCTGCAATTAGAAGTGGTTCATATTTCGTAACAGTTTCAAAACTACATAAATCAAATTTGGAAATTGCTCTAATGTAAAAGCTAAGACTAAGAATAAACACCTTAACTTGGCTGTTTTTCAGCCTACTCCTTGCGAAGGGCATGGTGATTCTGTTTAACAAGATAGACAAAGCTGTTCCGATCTCAGATGAAATCCTCAATGTTACTGCCAAAATTACGAGCGATTCAAAATACACACTGGTTATGTTACACTTACATCCTTGAAGTCTATAGTGACATGATGTGCAACGTTTTCCAAATCCAATGGCCCAACGGTGACCGGAATCATTCGTCAGAATATCACTTCGGTAACCTCCGGCCTCTTTGTGCTATAGCTTATTCTGCCTTATCAAATTCCTAACAAACTCCCTTTTATTACCTCACTCACGTATTCCGGTATCGCCAACAACTCTTCCCAACTTTTAAACATCAACATCTAGATTTCTGTGGTGTTCCTAAGCTTCTTTCGAACGTCCCTCTACTCTCGCTTTAATATACTCAAAATTCTTGTGGCAAGGGATATCTATCTCGCAAGAAAACACTTTTTATCGTCATTCGCCCTTTACCGATCCTCAAAAAATACTCCCGGAATGACCCATGATCTGTCACGAACTGTCTGAGTTAGTTAGAAACTCGTTTCTCTGTGTGAACACTCAATCCAGGAAACCGTGTTACCTTGGTGTTCATTTTCCACTACCTCTGTCAAGTGCATATCGAACTTTCTCATGCCCCTTTCTTTGATCCTTTTCTGCCTTCTAATCCTTTATATTTTCTTTCTCTTCCCCACCATACCTGCATCGTTAAGGGCAAATGACATGTGATAAGGCACAATGCTACATACCACTCTGTCTTGTAGACGCATGTCTGCTTGAGCAATATTTGTTTTTCAGTTGAAATTTTCATAATCCTATACCTACCAACATTGCCTTGTTCTATACTAGAGCGCTACGCACAAAAATACACACTGAGTATATATGACACAGTAAAGACTGTGAAACAGTAAAGAGCTCCAGTACTACTTCGAGACGAGAGGCTAAGAAGTGCGCAAAGAACTCCTATATATCCTCGATAGCAGTAATGGTTGGAAGTTATACGAAGTTTTAACATAAATAGAAGAAAAGCTTTATCCCATGTTAAGAAATATGTCAATAAATTCAAATGTCATATAGTGGCCATATGGAAAGTTCTAAAAGACAGGGCACACAACTATTGGGAGGTCAAAGGATAACTAAAATACTAACATAGAAGCTATCGAAATAAAATAAAACTTTCTCATTTATGAATTATCCCTTGGTGATCTTTGGTTATGGTATAAATACTGGTAAGCACGAGAAACCTTGGCCTGCTTGCTTTCTTATTTATTTCGTACAACCCAGTAATAATTCTCAAGAATTTAAAAGACCATATAAACTAATGGGCGTACTAACACAAGAGAATCCTCTAACTGCTACAACTCCATTGTTTTGATGTCGGTTACGTACAAGCCAGTGGAAAATCAATACGGCCAATAAATCATTACCAATTTGAAATGGCCAAGGATAGTACCTATATAATGGATTGCTCGACAGATGTAAAGTCCGAAAGCATACGTCACAAAGTGGCTGCTAATGTTTGCACCGTAACCTTTTCTAATTAAGTTGTTACCAATATCACGTTAAACAAATGAAACAGAACTAGACTGTCAATAGATAAAGTGCCACAACAACTCGAGAGCGGGCCCAACACACGGTGATACGTCACGAGGTGGCTGTTTTTTTTTCGAAATTCTTTAACATTGATCAAGAAATCCTTTGTAAAATATCCTTGGTAATTGCCTACATTTTATGTAAACTTAGAAGGGAAGAAACGAAATATATAATGGATTTCTAAAAAGATGTCAAACTTCTGATAGCAAACAAACAATCGAAAGGTTCTACCATTCAGACACAAAAATCTTTTAGCTAACCACGATATTAAAGTAAAGAAAGTAAGAATTAACCACAGTAGAAAGGAATTTGTAAGAATTGCTACAAAAAAATTTTTAATCGCACGGACGAAAATATGCCACGAACAAAACCCGAAAAGTTGACACAAATTGTGAAAATTGTAGAAATGAGTCACATATTTGCATATTTACTGTCCGAAAAATCGACCAATTTCCATCATCTACCGTCAATTATTGGGAACCACACGGCACAATTTTCAAATAACGATTGAGCTAGTTTGACTAGGCCTAGGCCACGTTGATCATTTTCGTCCGATGGGACAAAAGAGGCCCGTTAAGGCAATACTGGTGTTGGTCCCATGAGAGCACCGTGGCAGGAAATGTGTTAATTAAGTATATTTTGAAATACCCAATTCTTCGTTATTTGCTTGATTTTACCAATGATGAATTTTTATATTCTGCCTGAACTATTTTTACGAAAATATACTTCATTAGCAGTCTATAACCATCCTTCTAATCGAATTCAAATACGTACAAAGTGTACTTGAAATATTTAATTTCTTGTGTAGATCACGTTGTTCGGCCAAATCGACCAACGTTCACTATCATTCTCTTCATTTTAGTAATTCTTATTGCCGAAAAAAAACCTACCGAAATTTGTTTTCGTTTTCCATGTATTAATTATTTATGATTAACAATGTTTAAACATGAATGTCATTTACATGGAATTAAACGCAGTCATTTGTAAAAATCAACTCGGCTACTGTTTATTCTTTCTTTTCTTCTACACAACGTTGTTTGTTAATTCTTAGTGATTAGTCAGGCTCGAACCGAACATTTAAATAACATAATTTTATGTTAAGTAAAACATACCGTTAAAGCCAAATCAACGTTTAACGTAACTGAATAATATGCCAGATACACGCCATAACTTTGTTCGGATAAACACGAAAATGATTATTTTTTTGTAGACTAATCAAATAGTTTGATTCGAGTTAATGGTTTTACCAATTAGAACTGCGCTTTCGCGTTAATTGGATACCTTAATGCTACTCAATGAGACTGATCGATGAAAGTGAAAGTCTCTCATCACTTTCAGACGCAGTCCCACACTTACACATCAGAAAATATATGAGTATGGTAGTGAAATGCAAACATTGCATGTGTTTCTAGACGTCCTTTCAACTAACAACACAATTCCGACCTACACGACACTTCTTTGAACTTGAAATACCCTATACAACGCAGTTCTCTGTGTAAGAAAAGGGGCCAGGTTATATATTAAGAGTCTCTTCGATTGTAGTAAATCAATCAACAAACATCCAATTAATATACAATACCAGCACAACATTTGCTTCTCGATCTAATAAACATTCCAATTTTCTGTTTGTGATATTTTAAATTAGAGACTTAACATATGTCAGAATACCACAGAAAAGTGCAACGTTACCAAGTTTACGGAGAGTAGAGACAAGGATGACCAACTAGAACACCACAAAAAGGGCAAGGTTGCCAAATTTATGGATGATAAAGACCATGATGAGAAACCTATGAGGATTAAACTGAAAAAGTGTCCAACTGAGAGCATTATATAACAAATTCAAGAAGTGCCCAGGATGTACCTGAATTCTAAATAGAATGCAGGTACTTAGGACTTACCCTTTGTACTAATTACTTAAGTAATAGTTTACTGATAGGTATAAATTAGAGAAAATTTCGTTTTAGTTTGGTTTACTTCCTGAAGATGACAACTTAAAGTTGTTGAAACGGCGTTGAGTGTTTAAAATAAAGGTTTGGTGTTAGGGTGCAAAACTGTGTTTTTACATTTTTTTAACCAAATATACAAAGTATATATGTATATATTTATCCTAAATTTCTATGAGATATTCTAAAAACTTATGGCATGATGTTTAAAATCCACGGCGCCACCCTAATTTAATTCAACTATATTACAACAGGGCTTTCGAAGAATAGTTTGGAAATAGTTTGATAAAAAAATACCTACTTAATTATTGTTTCCATAATTTAATCTGTTGTAATTAAAGTGAGCTCGATATATGTAGCCAGAACATTAAACAGGTAAAGTAAGTTTAAATTATAATTCAACAAAACTTTAAATTTTAATAAACAATAACTTACACCTCATATGTTCATTTGCATTAATATTTAAATTAAGGGGCCGTTCATAAAATACGTCACCCTAAATTTTGTCTTTTCGGACCCCTTCCACCCACTTCGTCACGCTGGGTGACACTTTCTCCGACACCTCTTATAAATAGTACATCACACAAGCTATAAATTGTAGTAGTATAAATCCTTGTAAATTTAGCAACACTAGGCTAACTCATTTATTAGAAATTTTTAGCATCTCCATTGAAATTCGACTTAATCAAGTTCTATTGTATACGAGAAATTATGTGTCTATAATAACACTATTATATATGCAACTTTAGACTTGTTTGCATTGCTAAGGTCACATTTCCTTAGACCCCCACCCCTGCAAGACAACGTATTTTATGAACGACCCCTAAGAACTAAAAATTAGATATTAATATTAACACTAGAGTAGTAACAAAATACTGAAAATTATTTTAATTCTCCTGAAATTTATGTCCATTACTAAGAATGACATAAAGAAATAGAAACAGAGACAGGGAGATAAACAGAGATGGGAAGTAAGAAACTTTCGCTCCTACTGTTCCAGTCTCAATTGACTGCCGCTCTTTAATTATTATAAAGCGATACACGTGAATTGAGGACTAAAATAAATACAACACTTTTACTTTTAAACCTTTGTGAATTTCACTTTTTAGATTAAAAGCAAACTATTTGTTGCTATTGTATATTAGATTGTTGTTATTACATAACCCGTCAGAAGTGACTACATGAAGATAAATCAAACATTCGGCCTCATAGCTTTACAGACGATGACTACATTAAATTATAAACCAGAGAGCCAGATACTTAGCAAATTCTGCAACAATAAATTTGTTTAATTATGCAAATATTTCGTGTTAATTTCTTGAAAATTATTACTTCATTTCAAAATTTACAGTAAGAGGTAAGGCTACTTGTGGTCTTCTAAAGGTTGATTGTGGCATATTCTTGATTACTTTTATGTTTTTTAGGCAATAACACCACAATCGAAATAAAACGATGTATATTGAAGGAAAACCAAACGTTTCAAAGTCTATTCTGACTTTGTTGTTAATGGCTTTATTTATTTTATTGACAACGAAGTCAGAATAGACATTGAAATGTTTGATTTTCCTTCTATATACGTCGTTTTATTTCGATTGTGGTGTTATTGCCCAAATAAACATAAAAGTAAGGCTACTTGTTTTTCAGAATTCAACTTCTAAGTCACTGAACGAAGATGTCGGGTTTCTACATATGAACACAAACCGCTTAAGCGATTTTGATAAAATTTGGAGATAACTTGTGTATTTGGAATAGATATGACCCAAGCAGTTTTTGTATATTCGTCCCTAAAGGTATACAAAGTGATGAAAGAGAAGTTAACGATTGTAAGGACGAAGAACACGAAAACATGAAGTTGTCTCGGGTATTCGGACTAAACGTACTATACAATTTTTGTAAATTCGAATCCCATAGGAATAATACATAGGGATGTAGAAATTCATACGGAAGAACTTAAATCACTGAAGTGTTCTTTATGAAAAGTGACTGAATGCTTGGAATAAATAAATGTTGAAAATATTTAGTAAAGGGATAAAAAGGGTTGCAATAATTGTTAAGAATAATTTAACTGTCAGTATAAATATTGTTACGTAGGTGGAATTACTTTTGGTTCACTTTTCAGTAATAGTCTTTATTTTCTTTATTCATAATGTATTCCTTAGTTTGTGCATCAGTGGATATTGCGGTGATGGGTGTTTCTTGGTTCTTCTCAGTCCATGCTTGTGAATAGATCCTAAAAATATCGATACTATTGGGGCTGTTTCATGGAAATTTACTTATATAGAGGCTCTCGTGTAAAGGTTTTATAACAGAAAGTTGTATCGTTTTTGGTATTTTCCATGGCAGTAGTGATAGTCCAGGTCTCAATTAATTCGATCCAGGCTATTATGATACTCTATATGTATACGGAATTCTAAGAGAAAATAATGTGTTTCTTAGCCTAAGGTATATGACAAGGGATAAGGATACATTTGAACCTGCAATATACTTAAGTGAGTCTTACAAGTACGTAAGGTAAAATTTTGAGCAAAAACCCACTTCCATGATTTAGGTACATTTAACGTCGTTCAATTCTAATTTTGGAAATAAGGTTTATCCTGTACAAAAAATGTGAAAAGCCAAAGTCGATATAACTTACGCAAGAGCTTTTTCTAAGCACTTTCAGGAATTCACTTTTCGTAAGAGCCTTGAACTCTTTCAGCGATGCACTCTTTATCTTCTCAATCGTGGCAAACCTCCGTTCTTATAAGGGTCTATTCAGATTTGAAAAACGGAAAAATCCCAGGGTAACAGATCCGGTGAATACGGTGGCTGAAAAAAATTTATCAATAAGGAATGATGTGTAAATAAAGCCATGAAATCTTTTGCCACAAATCCGGATATTTTTTGAGTATTGCTTCACACAAATGGTGTATAACTTCAAAGTAATATTTGTTACTCATCGTATCATTTGGATAAACCCACGAGGCACCACAGCATTGTAATCGAAGAAAACAATGAGCTAAACCTTCATATTTGACAGAACTTGACGTGCTTTTTTCAAGTCTTGACTCTGGTAGCTAAGCTCTTGTTTCGACGTTATAACCATATAACAACGTTTCGTCACCATTCAACCTATCAATAATCTTATAAGTCCGTTAAAACGGAATCTGAGAAGTATTTGGGACATTTGATATATGTAAAGTACTATCAATCAAATTTTAAGAATTAATGCTAAGAACGATATAAATAAAAACGTGAAAATCTAATTAGAAGCATAGCCATCAAATCTACCTATTATGAGCAAGTTATTTCTTGAGTATGTTTTTTATAGCCTTTAGAGACATGTATATTCTTTATATTTACAGAGATTTAGACTTGGTATGTAAAAAAACAAATCTTGACATTTAAACAAGCACTAAAGCAACACTTTTAACATTATTTACGACACTTAATTAACGAACGGTTTAATTGTCGAGCTGATGGGATCCGAGATAAGCTTAAGAAATTATGTGCCGAAATAAATCCCCGCAAATTAAAGTTACAAAAACTTATTATCTTTCAAGAATAATTACCGGTTTATTTAGCAGCTCTCGGATGTTAAATGTGGCTGAAGTGCGTCAAATGAGAATTAAATTTGATACTTTGTATGACGTTTACGATTAGCTCTTCAGCAATGCAGTTGTCAACGAGATAAATTTTTATAAATAATTACGTGTGAACGTTAAATCTTTTAGCCGAGTAGATATATTTTGAGAATTGTTAATGTCACTCTTTATGTCTGGTGGATTTTTTGAACTCTAAATAAAATAAGTAAATAGAAGTTAAACCATTTTTTGACACACGATTTTATTTAATTAGGAAATATAATATATGTTTAATTTAACAGAATACATTCTGTTTTAATTATCATCATGTTAGAGATTTGGACAAGCGTATAATTGTTGGCTATCGATATTTTGGTTTTTCCAATTGCGAGATTGGTCGCCGTGTTAATTTTACTACAATGACGGTAATGCATGTGAGTCGTGTGTGGGCAGAATTTAGAGAAACACGAAGAAGCAAGGCGAACTGGCAAAGAAGTGCGTCAAGATAGGTCCCAAATTAAATAGCTGTGCCACACCTTTCTGCTACTATACATCAATCCGTTGACAAATGGTTTGAAGAAGGTAGACCTATGCCTACACTATATCGCAGCATTCGAGTCTATGGACTTTTTTCACACCGTCCACGATTAGTGCTTCCTTTGATAGCTGACCCCTACCATCGGCGTCTGAACTAGTGCAGAGAATGGCAGTAGTGATAGAATGAGATAAACTCGTACTCAAAGACGAATGGTGAGTCTGTTTCGGTATGCACGAAGGTCATAGAAGAGAAAGATGCCAGTGTGGAGAGCGACGTTATATTGGGTCTGCTGGTGAGAGGTATGTACATTGGACTGTTGGTTATTGTCCATTGTACATGAGCTCCATTTCTCTTTATTCAGTATTAAAAGCAGTATGGCAGCTGCACATGATATCGACGATGTCAATCTATGGACTTTCACCAAGAAGATGCGTTAATGATTTGCCGTGGCCGCTCCATTGACCAGATTTAAATCTCATGTAACTTGTGTGGAATAAGATGGGGAAATGACTGTCCATTTTGCTCCATCACCCACAGATTCTGGTACAGTTAATTCAAGTTAAGGTTTCGAATGACATGCCACAAGCAGACATCAACGGTGTCATTTTATCGATACTTAGACGTGTACAGGAGTGTACTCAGTTACGGAGTCGCCGAACACATGGTAAATTTTTTGTTCGGATTTCTCATTAAAACAATTTCAAGCAAACATCTTAGTTTCATTCTTTATGTAAGGCCAATGAATCAGGTTCAAGAAATCAATGCTTCTGGTTGTAACACTTCTAATGAAACTGAGTAAATATTTTTTATGCTATATTATTTATTTATTTGTTGACTTTGACGTCCAATATTGGCGAACCAAATCAGGCATCTATCTCGATAGGATGTCTCAATTTCTTCATTGTTCTTTGATAATTTTTGTGTTGTGTTGGTATTAACTGAGTTTTCTCTTAGTTCCTTTTATGTACAAGGTACACTGTATACACAATTTTTTGAACTTTGGGCATCATTTTCAGGTTTTGTTTGTGTCAAATTATATCCTAGTGTATTGTTTATTTTAAAAATAGTTTTTATTTTGTATTTATTTCCAACAGGTTTAATTTTTTAGATAACATATAGTACAATGTTTATTATATAATTTAGATCAGAATTAGGTACTTTCTATTGTTGCTGGTTTCTTTATTTTTTGTTGACTTGATTAATTGTTATGTT
This sequence comes from Octodonta nipae, assembly GCA_034190945.1. NCBI lineage: Eukaryota > Metazoa > Arthropoda > Insecta > Coleoptera > Chrysomelidae > Octodonta > Octodonta nipae. The sequence continues at coordinate 23,362,338 of CM067224.1, forward strand.
ATACTAATGTTAATGGCAATAGAGCATGTCCAATTAACATTAAAAAAGTAAATTTCAGAATCAATTTATGAAGCAAATTCTAATATTGAAAAACATCGTTCGACAATGAAACCTGAGAAGAAGATTATTGCATTGATCATCAGAAACTGGGTAGCATATACCGTACTTGCCAAGACAAATTAAACGGGGCATTTGTTCCTACTGCCCCATTTCGATTCCATTATCGGACCAGTTCAGTGATACATTGATACTGTATTGTGCATCAAATTCTGGATACCACCTAACATCTTGTCTAACAAAAAGAACAAATCCGAACTCACTAGACCAGTTCGATGACATATATATTTAAATAGGCAACGACAAAACGGTACCATTTTCTCCTCTGTCCCTCAACCGATTTTCTTTATTTTTGTTTTGTTTAGTAGCTATTCACGACCTTCAGTGCACAATGCTTAATTTTTTTATAATATTGCTTCTTTCATTAAATAAAATAAAATTAAAAAATTCATAATTTACGTCCATACTGTCAATGCCAAACAGTGGCGCCAGACTGCTTGGAGACAAAATCGTAAGATGGATTGACTCGAAAAACAAACTAAATTAAACAAACAACTAACAAATTTTAATCGTTTTCGAAACTAATTCCACATTATCACGCTATTCAGATCACTCGCTTAAAAATTTATATTATATGATAATAACCATTTATTTGGTACTCGCAAGTTTGAAACTTTCATTTCTTCCTCAATATGGTTTGTGTATTATGTGGCAACTGATTAATTATTCCATAATTTTTTATTATTTTAACATTATGATTTTAATTTATATTGTTTCTATTTTAAAGGCTAATATTTTCATACAATTTAACTAAGATTGCAAAATCCATGATATGAATATAATTAGTGAGATTTAAGATAAATGGTTAGATCTGACATCATGGGCACAATTCTAATGTTCACAGCCATCTCCCTTTTAGCCAATTTGATTACTTTGATTTCAGTTCAATGTGAAAATTATGAATGTATTATTCGACAAATTTCAATGTCAGTACACAAAATTGTCAACATAAAAAGTATTATTTAACATAAATTAACAGCAGGTGCATTGTATTTCTTTATATTTTTGATATAATACAGAAATAGTCTTCGCTAACCTTGTGTGATTGAAATTACTGAGGTTATACATGCATTGCAGTTTAAGGTGTACTAATATGTAAGTAATTATGTACCGTAGTTCTTTATTCCGCATCTTCATAGTTACTTATGAGTTGGTTTCTGGCATTTTCTTTTTAGAAATTGAAATCGTTGCTAGTTGACGGCCTTTAATATTATTAATAAAAAAAATCGATCAAACGGCTAAAATTTTTCAATAATAAGAGTTATTGCTCCATCTATACCGTAATAGCTGAACTAGCGCCATTAAAGTTTCCACCGCTAGAGGAGAAAATTATTTCATATATTTTCTAAGAATTCAAATCAAGGCTTTTATAAATTCTTGATTTTTATTGACGTTCTGAACTCTCGAACTGTATTTGTATTTTTAATTTATTCAAGAATAGCGTTCAGTAACAGAACATTATTTGATATTGCTTCATTGAATATGCCTTAGGGTCGTACATGTAGGTACATTAATTGGAACCGTAAGACAACAAATTTATATAGGAACATCATCTTCAAATTTTTAACAATGATTTGGGTCGAATTTCGACCACTGGGCGGCCGCTAGTCATAATAATTGACGGTTATCCGACCTTGTCAGATTTAACTTAAAAGATGGTAACTGATTAAAGTAAATAAAAGTAAAAATAAAACTAACCTTCCTACTTACTGTTAGAAGAACACTTCTTACCTAGAAAAGAAAAAATGTATTAGCAATAATTATTTCTTGAGATAGTACTAAGATTTCTATAAATTTTAAATTTCAAAAAAAATGCTATGAACTTGAATTAAAATGGACAAAAAAGTAGTACAATGAGTAACAGATACTAAAACTACAAGAAGGTTAGTAGGTAATGAGCTTATCTCTTATGAATGAAATGAAAACATTTTTTAGCATTATATCGAGATATTCTACAGACAATTCAATTTATTGGTTGATTTGAAATTTATAATTCCATTCATTATCAGATTTCTCTTATATCTAAATAAATAAAAAAAGGGGTGATCACGCCTTTATAATCGGCAAACATTAATAATTAATTGTAGTTTCTGAGGGTTCTTGAGGAAGAAATCGTAAAACATTAATTCTATATATAAACATAGTATGTTTTTCAGATTATTGCGAATCAATTCCGATAATTTGTATATGAATCAATAAAATAATTTCAGTGAAAGAAAGTAAATTTATAGGCTTGATTACGCGATATATAATTGCAAATATTAAATATGTCTTGATTTGTGGTTGAATTTTACAATGTCGATAACTACATCAACTGATATGTCATCGTGCAAGAATTAGCATGAACATTCTAATCACTTACAAGAAACACTAACAAGCCAGAAATAGTTTACGGAGAATGACACCTGGGAATATGTGACTGGCAACATGTAAATCTCGTCTTAAGAACACTTTTAATTAATAATTGGTGATTATTGGGGAATTGCATTATTGCTAGATTTCACGTTAGGTATTCATCCTTAACGGATTATGTTTTTTGTTTGGCTTACACTATTCTAGAGAATTAATCATATGCCTTCCTTGTTTTGTTTATGAACCATAATTACTAGATGTTGAGATACCGTTCTTAAATTTTTAACACTATAGTGGATTATTTATGTGGGTGTTGCCAAATATGTGAAGACCGAACATCTTCGCTTGTAAATTTTAAAATACATGAAAATGGAACCATCTTCGATCCTGGTGACTAATACATCATCAATAGAATAAAATAAATTAAAAGTACAAAATATTTTTAAAACAAGTTTTTATTTAAATACACAAAAATGAAAAAATAAACCATAAGTGCGTAAACATAAACGAAGGAGTTCATAACACCCAAAAGATAATCTACGAAATGGTTTAACACAAAAGAAGTGTAATCTGCAAAAGTATGATACATAAACGCAGTCTATTTTAAATCAGTTTGCTCATGATCTTATACGATCTAAAACTTTATCGCGAACAAGGTCTATTCTAAATTACTTTTTAACCGATTTCAAAAACAAGAGGTTCTCAGTTCGCCTGCTTCATGTTTTTTTTTAGTGTTTGTTCAGCGATTACTCGCAAACGGCAAAAGGAATTTCGACTGTTTATACTGCATTCTGTTCCGGGGAACAGCGAAGTGGTCCCAAATTTTTTCATTAACATAGCTTGTACCTTGTTTCCAGAATGATATTTGTGGCATATTTTTCAATGTCTAAGTACTTCTTGGGAAATAACACCACAGTTTATTTAAATTAGAATTGTGCCCTTTTTTATCCAAGTTTCTTAACCATTGACAAGGGGGTCTCACCTAGACCCCGAAACGTTTGGAATATACAGCAATTTTCTTTAAACTGTGGTGTTATTCCCAAGAAGTACTTAGACATAGGTTGTATCGTTTCTTAGAAAATCGGGAAAAGCTTTTTTACCGACTTTCTTATGCAATAAACTTTGGTGGAGTCGCTCGTATTAAAAGGGTGGAAAATTTTTCTGTTTTGGAACATTGGTTTTGGGGGATCCCGACGTGGTTCATAAACTTTTTTGGATAACACAGCTTGTACTTGAAGACGCGAGATGTAAAGACCGACACATTTAGGATTTTCGGGGAAACTAGCACATAGAGGTTCCGAATCTGGAGCCGTTCCATGTAATTGCTGTTACCCGTAATTCCTAGGTTAGATTGTCACGATGAAATTTTCAGTTTAACTTCACCTGTCAGAGATATTGAATACTCTCTTCGTAGAGAGTATACAGCTTGTACTGTTTTTTAGAAAATCGGGAAAAACTTTTTTAACAACATTCTTATACAGTAAGTTTTGGTGGAATTGTTGGTATTAATTGTTGGGGTAAATTGTAAATAAACCGAATTAATCAAAGTAAATGTTTTAATATGTATATACAGTGTGTATTCATAAATCAAACGATTTCTTTTTATTAAGAATTTTAAGAGAATAAGTAATTCTTTATAAACAGATTTGCATGGTCTAAAACGTAAAGAGTAATCATTTCATGTCACATTTTTTAACTGAGGGCGAGGGTTGTCATCAAAGAGGAATTTTGATTACAAATTAAAGTATCTTTATTTTTGTTGTTGTTTAATCTAAAATTGTTATAAATAGAAGTAATTAGAATTAAAAACTGCATCTACTTATGCCATTGCCCTAAAAACTGTATATTAAGTGTTTATTTAACTTTTCCAACTATATACTAGGTTTCAAAAAATATATCAATTTTGTTTACCTTTATTTTTTTGAATATCTCAAATTGTAATTAAACAAAGTTTATTATAATTGAAAACTGCATCCAATTGTGCTGTATTAATAAAAATTGTAATAAATTGAAAGTTGATTGGAAATAAATCGAAATAAATTTCAGTAAATCAACTTCAAGGTCGAGTTTCTCAGTTGGTTTCTATATACAGTGTGCCTTCATGAGTTGGATTCAAACGAAAAACGTTCTTATGAATATTATTTAGAAATAGTTATTATTCATAAAAATATTTGCATGGTCAGAAACGTATACTGAAATCACTAAATATCACTTTTTGAACTGTATACGAGGTTTGTTAGCAAATATGAATTTTGCTTGAAAGTAAAATACCTTTATTTTTCATAACATATAAAATTCTTATCAAACAGGGGTAATAAGAATTATAAAATGCATCTAATTATGCCACATCACTAAAAATTGTATAATAGATCTTCATGTCGATCTTCCAAATTGTGTACTAGTTTGATAAATAATATAAATTTAGATAAAATAAATAATTATAATAAGTTAAGTACCTTAATAACTCAAATTGTTATCAGACAAAGTTTATTGGAATGGAAAACTAAGTCCTATTATGTTATATTAATTAAAACTGTAAAGCGATTTATTTTAAAATCCCGCGAAGAGTATACCATTAAATGAGTATTAGTATAAATAACAGACCTAAAGAATGATGATACTCAGATCGTCTACAATATAGTAGATACACCTAAGTAGAATCATATAGAAAATTTTCTTAATACATATACATATTTAGAAAACAAGTTATTCTATTCCACAGTAAATAAGGTTGGTCAAGCTAATAAATGATGCTTAAAAGTAAAATACCTTATTTTAGGCAATATCGAAAAAGTTAATTAGGTTTGAAAACTGTATCCAATTAAGCCATTGCATCACTAAAAATTGTAAAATACATTTTCAATAAAAACAAAAATCGAAAAAAATAACTAAAAAGCATGAAATAATATGTTGCCACAACAATTAAATACTTTTCCTGAAGTCGGTGCCAATTTGAACAGCGAAGTTGCGAAGAACAACTTATAGATGAACTTAACAAAATGGTTTCACTTTAACTTGGCACCGACTTCATAAAAAGTATTTAATTGTTGTAGCAAAAAAATATTTCATGCTTTTTAATGTTTTTTTAAGAATGTACCTATTTATTTATTTTAAGTAGCAGTATATGTAGTGAAATTACGCGACTAGCTTTTATATCACATAAAACGTGAACATAGTGATTGCAGATGGTAAATGGTTACTATGTGTCTTAATTATACTTCCTTAAAGTGGACATGTTTTAAGACTGCTTCGTTTTTTTGTTTGATTTTTGTGCATCTAAATAAAAGCTGGGCTTTTAAATATTTTTTCACTTTAAATTTATTTACATCTTTTTAGACTTATTTCTTAAATCTTTCCGTACCAACTAACACTTCAATGTTGTAAGGTCTCTTACCGGTTAATTATTTGCTATTCATTTTGCAGATTGTCTATAGACATAACTCTACCTAGAGCTACATTGAATTAAACATTTATCCTCTGAGGCAGGACGATCATATGAGGAAGATTCACGGAACGTCAACCGCATGATGACACCACTGCATGCAAGGGTACAATGGCCGCCACGCATAAGACTTTTGTATATGTGGCGGCCATTGTGTAGCCTTGTATGCAGTGGCGCCACCATGCGGTTGACGTTCCGTGAATCTTCCTCATAATTTCAGTAAAATATTCAATAGCTCCATTCATCAGAACTTCCGAGACATCTGTATTCGATTGATATGATTCGATCGAGTTGATTGTGCACCTGTTGAGGCGGAAGCTACTTCGCGAAGTCCTAAACTTACACATACGAAAATAAGATGGTGAAATGCAAAATTGGTAGACATCGTTCCAAGACTTCGTTATAAATTTCACTTTGGTATCTTAGAGCATATTCTACTGAAAGTAGCATATTAGGTAAAAATATCGGTACTAGGTTATAAAGAGAGATCAATATCAGATTTGAATCAGTTGTCAACTAAGCCTCTTCGCTTACATCTTATTAATATTAATACATTATGGTAAATAAACAAATATTACAAGAATGAATATACAATACCAACAAAAAATTTGTTTTTCGTTCTTGTAAACATTCCTATTCTCATCTCCCAAAAGTTCCTAACGGCAAAAGAAGTGTTCACTTCAAAAATTAGTAAATCATTACAGTTGCATTACTTATATCAAATAAACATATGAATTATTTCATTCTATTTCCAAAAATTAGAGCAATTGGGAAATTTTATTGTATAATTATATTGAGTTTGAAGTCTTACATTTGCTTTTAGTTTAGATCGGTAGAGACCACTAAGACTTTATACAGTTCCCTATCCGTTCAGTGTTAAACTTCCAACAACATTGTTTTTGTTCAGCAAAAGTAGCAACGTAACTCAGAACCATTCGAAACGATCAAAAACATAAATGTTTGTTACCAATTAGTTAACAATGCATCTCGCCAATACTACCAACATAATAAGAACGTTATAATTGAGTTTCTTTAATTATATCCAGTGAAATGTTGCGCTTATGCAGCAGAAATAATTCTTTTGTTTGGCTGAAAATTTAACACCGTTCCAAAACGATACATTCCAGTGCGAACTTGATGGGCAAAAAGACGGCTCGGTTTTCACACAAAGGACAATGCCAGCAAAAACCAGTAATGCCAGCAATATATCAAACCAATTAATACTCGATTATTTATTATTATTAAGAGAGCTGCCGAACTATGCAGTGGACTGCAAGTCACTCATTTTCTTCCGAAGTAGCGAAGTCAGCCTTGTGCTTCGTCTTCGCAAAGGAGGAAACTTTTTATCGAATTTTATACAATTACAACGTTTCTTGCTAGCGAAACTTGTACAAGTTATCGTTGTGAGACAATTATATGTTTCATACAAGATTGAGTATTGATTTAAACTTCCAAATGGAAGCCATTGTTGTCTACAGAAATCTGTTTTTCAATGCAAAATGGCCGAGTATTATTACTGTGTACCGGATTTATAAATTTCTTCTGTTATTGAAATTTTTGGTTTTTCACTCTATCAGGATTTTTTGGTATATTTAATGCAATGGTAGGTATAAAATATTAATAACACTAGCCTGAAATTTTTATTAGCTATGCCATTGGAGTTATTCTTGATAGCAATCCTAAATCGAACCTAAAGAAGACTTTCATTATCCGAACGGATGAAGTTCTCACTTTGGCTTAACTAATTTGAATTTGAATTTGCTGTGATCTATTAAGAAGGATCCCGAAATTGTCCCATATTTTTTTCATTAACATGACATATACCCTTATTCATAAAATCTGAAAAAAATTGTTATTCTACAAAAATCTGGTGAAGGCGAGCGGTATAAGTACAATTATTTCTCGTTGTTGAAAATCTGGGATAAAATTAATTGAAAATAGATTAGAATAAATCAAAATTAATGATAATTAACTGATAACAAGATGAAAGTTCTTAAATCTCTACAGATACAGTGGTCCACCCACATAAGTTGGTATCAAACGGAAAATTTTCTTATTATTAATATTTACAAAAAAGTTATTGCTCATAAAAGGATCTGAATTGTTTAAAACTGACACCATATGACTCTTTTAACAACTGAACACGAGGTTTGTTACAGAATATGAATTTTGCTTAAAAATGAAATATGTTTATCGTAGTTAATATCGAAAATTGCTTTGAAAAAAAGTTAATTAAAACTAAAAAATGTATCCAATATATTCAAAGAAACTAAGAAAAAAGGCACAATTCTAAAATTTATACATTAAGAATCAGATATACAAGAAGACCATGGAAATTATTAAAAAGCAATAAATGACATTTTTTAGCAACAATTAAATACTTATAAGTCGGTGCCAAGTTAAACTGAAAATGAGTTTTCAGTACTTAGGTAGGTATATTTTTATTATTTTATAAGTTCGATTTCAACATAAGGACTGTTAAACAAAAACAAACATCTTGTACCTGTATGAATATTAATTTAAAACCAAACTATTTCTGTTTTTTTGTTTTAAAGTCAAAAGAAAGTTTTTTTTGTAACCAAATCTTTTCCTTCTAAGCAGTTGATTATTAAAATAGCTAACATAAAACACACAAATTTTAATTTAGTTTACTGGTAGTTTTCGAAAATTGTGGCTTGCATTCGATTTGCTTTAAAATTAAAAATGCCAATAAAAAGGACGTATTGTTGGCATGGTCTTCATTTGGGGTAATTTCAACAACAACTAAACCAGTTCATCAACGGTGCTAAGAGAAGGTGATACAATGTTGAGACTCATCGTCGTTTGGCAGGATCTGGACGTCCGAGACTATTACAAGGCAGGGATTTGCGCTGTCAGACTTTACTCCTACAATAGATGGAATATGTCAAATAAGGGTTGATCTTGTTGCAGCTATAGAAATGATATTCACTGGGATGACAGTTAGTGGAAGATTGTCTGGGATGGGTCTGAAAGCTTACCACCCGTTTGAGTGCTACCTTTGCTGACCGTTTGGTGTAGAACTCGACAAAACCAGTATGACCAACAGAAAGCTACAAGTTTTGTTTGAGTGGCTTTGTGGGCGCATGAGCTTCCGGCGATTTCGAGGGGCAGATGAAATACAGATTTGGTTGTTGAACGACTGACAGTAAGACAGCAAATGTCATGGTATGTGGCGCCATATATATATATTGATTTGATCAACGGCAATCTGACATCTTGGTGGTATATTAATGAAGTGTTGTTACTAATTTTACATTCTTACCTTAAAATTAACTATCAACAGCAGCGGCATAGATATATCCCGCATAGCGATTATCATTTAATGTATTATATCAAAACAAAAGTTATGAACGCAAACATGTCCAGTAGCTTTCCACTCCAGGCCATATATCCCCCATGTTAAAACTGTATCTACGCCACAACCTATACCAGACTTTATACTGCTGGTGACACAATGGTTTTTACACAAAAATTTGGCACAGACTCTGGAATGGCCGCCAAGCTATGTATGCTCAGTGATTACTCAAGAAGGCCTTGGGCAGTTTTGATGATTTAAACGGTATTGTATTAAGGGATATTATAGAAAGGTACCATATAATTTTCGATAACGTGAGATTTACGGTATTCCGGAAAATCAGAAAAACTTATAGGTAATTAGGGGACTACACTTCAGTGAATTTCACTGAATCTACACTGTTTTCTCTAAAACGGCTCAACCAATTTCACTATTTTAAATTGTGTTCTATAAAGAGAGGTTCCACCTTAATTCCGTATAATTTTCTATAACGTAAAGCATACCGTTTTACTGAAAATCGTAAAAATATGTGCAAAAAACGGTAAATATCAATGTAAATGTCAAATTGTCATCATAAATATCTGGCTTAAAGGTCAAGATATGGCATGAAAGTATATCGATATGCCATGAAAGTATATCGTACAGGGTGTTTGTAACGGTTTTCATTTTATAACGCTTGCAGTCGAGTGAAATGGCATAAAATATTCCATTAGTGTATCGAAAAGAAAAATTATTAGGTGAGCGCTCTTTTCTAGAAGGTGGTAAGTTTGTGTGCGTGTGCGTGCACCGAAATTCAGGCAGCAAGCAATGGGGGCAGTTGAAATAAAGGGTGAAGTAAAATTATAGTTTGACAGATGGGTTCAAAAATCTTTATCAAATAACTGTGATATTGGGTGGTACATAAACAGTTTCATATATAGGATGGTTTAAATATAAGGTAGAATAGAATTAGGGTAATACAGAGTGGTTCAAAAAATGTTATATTAGGTGGCAGATAAGTAGTTGCGTATATAAAATGGTTGAAATAAGAGTGAAATAAATATAGAGTGGATAAGAAAACTTTAAAAAATTTAAGTAAGCATATACAGTAAGGATATTCCAGTTCTAGAGCGGGGGGTTGAAAAAATGTTAGAAGTAGTTGCATATACAAGATGATTGAAATATAAGGTGGAATTATAGTTATACAAGGTGGTTAAAAAATATTATATAGTGTGGAACATAAGTAGTTGCTTATACTTGAGATATGGGGCGATGTAAAATTATAGGTATACAGGGTGATTTAAACAATAGAAAAATAGAAACAGTAAATAGGTTGGAGAAGATTAATACTTATACAGGGCGGTTGCAACATCGTGTAAAGTTGAATTAAAGTTGTACAGGGTGATTCTGAAAATGATAAACAAATTATTTATATTGGGTGACCTACACAGAAACAAATACAGGGTGGTTGCAATATAGGGTGAATTATTGTTACACTTACAGAAAATGTTCAGAAATAATAAAACAAATAAAAGAGTAAAAAAAATATGAGGATAATATAGAAAAAATACAAATTAGAGAGAAAGGTATAGAAAAGAATATGCTAAAATAATCAAAAGATTTGTACATTAAATCAAATAAAAAAGAATATATGTCAGAAAATAGTGATTTATTGCACACCGTTTCTAAACGGTTTTTACTTTAAGCCCGTTGAAGTTGATTCTTCTTTAAATATAAATTATTCAATATGATATAGACCATCTAAATCTATTTATGTCTCACAGAATAACGAATACGAAAACTATATTATTACTAATTTTTAACTCTTTTGATAAAATAATTATTGAAATTTGTTCAAAAGCAATCGATTTCTATGGATATCATAATAAATATTTGTACAATAAAACTATAAATAATAATTTGGTTCTTCCTGTTTTTTTTTTGTCCTACAGTGTACGTCAAAGAATGTTTCTGTACTGTTTGTATTTGTGTAAGTAATATTTTCTATGATTTGTATTTCCTTTCAACTCTTTTTGTTTGGTTTATTTTAACCACGTCACGTCAATTTTTTAGTTTAAAATCAAAAAACATTTTCCTTGAATCAGTTTCAACTAATTCAGTTCATCAAAGAATTTAATTTAATCTTAAACGAATCACCCGTAAAACAATTATTGAATGCCAATTTATCCACTCACATAAGTTACCTCAGTGATTGACTAAAATAACTTATTGATCGACAGCAGTTTTATTATCAAATATAAAATATAAATTTATTACGGTTGTATTTGTAGTACATCTCATGCATTTTTCAATGCTGTATTAAAATTTCTTTGACTCGTCGTTAGTAAAGAAATAAAATAAGAATTGTAATAATGGGGTATGAGAGTTATTATATATTAACGACATCATTTACAGGCCTTGACGATGAAGTATTCTAGATATTCTTCATTTCGTCTAGTCAGAACCTCGAATCCGGATATTCAAGATAAATTTAAATTCAAATTATAACCAGAACTACCATGAAGGGTGACGATATAAGGATACACTTGCTTATTAAAATTTAGTACAATTCTACATTTATAATTCTTTTACTTCTTGCTTGATCATATGAAGTCTTTAGTGCACAATGACATATAGGTATTCCAAAGTTTGTATAGTGATATGAGTGTAAAATTATAGCCTTTCCTATTACATTCTAGCTCTAGGAGTCAGGATTTTATTACCTCTTCTGTATTGGGATGGCACGTTATAGTCGACATCGATGTAGTCATTCATAGGCAATAATTTCGCCAAAACATCACTATTAACTGAAACTATATGTAAGTGATATTCTAACATAGGTAAACGTTTTACCGGCTAGGGAACTTATCGTGGGGCAAAATAATTCCATTATTTGGAAAACAGTTTCGGACAAAAGTTGTCCGGTCTCGAGTAGTCCATAAAATTTCCTAAAACGTCTAAAATATGAAACAAATCGAAATCTAAAATCTACCACGAACCAGCAGTTTTTGTTTTTCACTTTTCTATGCGAAATCTGCAGTAAAAATTAAGTATAGCCGGTAATTGTCATTTTCTTTCCAGACACTCACGCTACAAATTTTCTCTGAAACTTTTTTTGGAAATAATGGTACCGACTTGAGACAGTACCGTGTGTCAAGGTAAATGTCCCACCAGGTGTTTTGTTTCTAGTCGGAACCATTCATTTAAATACTTATTCAACATTATACATTATTCATTAGTTTTGACGTTTAAGTACTTCTTGGGAAACAACACCAGAGTTACGAAAATTGCTGTATATTCCAAATGTTTCGGGGTCTAGGTCAGATCCCGTTGTCAATGGTTAAGAAACTACGATAAAAAAGGCACAATTCTAAGATGTAAAATTAAAATATTTAACAATATGTATTATTTGATTTCTGAAGTAACTAAGAGAATTTTATTTGTTATTTCAGGGTAGCACAGAAACTTCTAAAGATCACATAATCATAAAGGTCCTTTCAAATTAGAAGAATCTGAAAGGGAGATCTTCAGAATTTTATGTGGCGTTCCTAGATGCAACTTTGTTATAAGATAGTGCATTCACCAAAAATGCGACCAAAGAATTTTGTTGATTCAGTGATCCCATTAAAATCATAAGTCAAAACCTAGGAAATACCTTATGAACTATCCCGATATTGGGTTGTTCACAAGGACATTACCATTAGCAATTTCTTCCTTAATCATCGGCAACCATTAAAGAATTAATTCTAAGGAGGTAGTAGCGATACAATCGTTTTCATTTAACAAAATTAAAGCAGACTCTTTTAATTTTTTTAACGACTGTATCGCTACTACCTCCGTAGAATTCAATCGTTCCTGGTTGCCGATGTTTAAGGAAGAAATTGCTAATGGTAATGTCCTTGTGAACAACTCAATATCGGGATAGTTCATAAGGTTTTTTCCTAGGTTTTCTCTTATTATTTTAATGGGATCACTAAATCAACAAACTTCTTTGGTCGCATTTCTGGCGAATCTTATAACAAAGTCGCACCTAAGAGCGCCGCATAAAATTCTGAAGATCTCTCTTTCAAATTCTTCTAATTTGAAAGGAACTTTATGATTGTATGATCTTAGAAGTTTCTGTGCTACCTTGTATATTACAAATAAAATTCTCTTAGTTACGTCAGAAATCAAATAATACATATTGTCAAATATTTTAATTTTACATCTTAGCATTGTGTCTTTTTTATCGTAAGTTTCTTAACCATTGACAACGGGGTCTGACCTAGACCCTAAAACGTTTGGAATATACAGCAATTTCGTAACTGCAGTGTTATTTCCCACGAAGTACATTGAAAAATATGCCACAAATATCATCCAGAAAACTACCTTTTTGATGAAGCTTAATGCTCAAGTTTTAGTTACCAAAAAGTAATGAATTTCTTGAAAAGCATTTTTAAAAGTTCTTAAATCACTTATCTCGGTGACAAATAATCCAACCAGTACTTATAAAACACTCATTATGAAGGATGTCTGATTCTTTACTTGTCCATTGGACGAGTTTAACTCACATACTAAGGGTTCCGTAACTCCTTCAAGATTCTAATATTCCAGTTTCAGACAAGCAGGGAACGACTGCATTTTCTGATAGTTACCCTAATATCTTTTAAAGGAAGCGTTTTAAATTTATAAAAAATATACACTTTTATTTTTACTTTATCTGCTTCATGATTCGGTTAATTTTTATAAAAATATGTATTTAACTTTCTGATTTGGCCCCCATAATTAACATTAGAGTTTTATTTCACCAATAAACTTTCAGGAAAACCTTTTATAATCTACTGTCTGAATGTTAGGCTCTGTAGATTGGAAGATAAAGGGGAAAATAAGTCAAGTTTTAAATAATAAATTATCAATGTGTACAAATTATTTAAAAATATAAATTATATATATATTTTTCAAAACTTTAGATAGTGTACTTTCTAAAGTGGGAATTAAGTCGATGTTTAATATTTTTGTTAATAAATTTTAAAGAAATGATTTAAAATTATAATATATTTGTAATTAATTCACATAATGAGCCTTTTATTTGATATATTACATAATGCGTTTGAAAATTGAATTTTTATTTTCCATTTAATTCTATAATGTGTCCCCAAAATCAATATTGGGGTTTTCTACTAATTTTTCTTATAAATTTCAAGTGAGCCCCAGTACCGCGAATTATTTTCAAAATTTTAGGTAGTATTGTTTCGGAAATAAAGCTGGAAATAAGAATTTTTTATATATTTTTGTCAATATCTTGTAAACAATTAATTTACAAAATATGAAAAATATATATTTGTATTCCTCATAATAAGCCCTTTCATTTGATGTACTGCATGATGTGTTAATGTCTAATTCTATAATTTGGCCCCCAAAATTAATATCAGGGATTTCTTCGTATTTTTCCTGTAAACAAAAAATTTTAGGTCTTATAGTTTGGGGAATAAAGGGGAGGATGGGTAAGTTTTTAAATATTTTTGTTAATATATTTTAAAATATTCATTTTAAAAATATGAAAAAAAATACATTTGAATTCGTCATAATGAGCCCTTTGATTTGATATATTACATGATGCGTTAGATATAATTTGAATCTTGTTTTTCACTTAATGCTGTAATTTGCCCCCTAAAAATAATATTAGGAGTTTCTCCTTATTTTTCCAGTAAGGGACTATATCCCTATTTTTTTCAAAATTTTACGGCTTGTAGTTTCGGAGATAAGGTAGGAGAATGGGTAAAAGTTTTACTTATTTTTGTTAATATTTTTAAAATAATTTATTTTCAAAATATGAAAAAAATATATTTGCATTCGTCGTAATGAGCCCTGTGATTTGATATATTACATGATGCCTTAGAAATAATTTTGATTTTATGTTTTCCATTTTATGCAGTAATTTACCCCCTAAAATTAATATTACGGGGTTTTCCTTATTTTTCCAGTAAATTTCAGGTGAGACCCTACATATCTATTTTTTTGAGAATTCTACGGATTATAGTTTCGGAGATGAGGTTGGGGGCATGGGTAAAATTTTTTATATTTTTCTTAATATCTTTAAAATAATTTATTTTAAAAATATGAAAAAAATTTATATGTTTTCGCCATTTGATATAATACATGACGTGTTAGAAACAATTTTAATTATATTATATATCTTTAATTTTTTTCAAAATTTTACTTCTTATAGTTTCGGAGATAAGAGTACAAATTTTTTTTCATTTGTGATATGTACTCCTCATCGGGTCATCAAACTATACACTGATACCAAATTTCAACCTTTTCCGTCTAGTAGTTTAAAAGAAAATTGCTGTGATGTGAGAGAGGGAGAAATTTGGAGTGGTATTATAAGGGTATCTGTATATTGTATATACAGAATCCTAAAAAATCAACAAAAATGAAAATAGAGACGTACGCGGTATACGTATCGCAGAACTGCAAGTCTTTAAACGTAAAAAAGTCACTGAATTTATAAATGTAGTAAATTTAATTGTGCGGCATATTTACCATATTTCACTTTTTGTAATAAATTAATTTCCCAAATACCCTTCATTGGGATTACCACACCCATAGCATAAAGCGCGGGTGCCAAATCGGTAGGCAGCTAATCGGCATGACGATGACGTCGAGATAATTGAGATTTTCGGTGCAAAATGTGCGAGAAGGAGACGGCGCGATAATTATCTACGGTTAGATGATTTGTTAAAAGGATGAATAATGAACGAGACCACAAAAACAATTTGTTGTCGGTTCAAGTTGGGATACGGAGTAATAAAATTCCAACATTGGTATCTCTGTGTGGAAAAAAGGCAACACCTCCCGAAACAACAAGCGAGTATGATGCCTCGTTGGCAGCTTAAGATGGGCGTTAATTCGTTTTTTACTTAATGAATTGGTCTGGCCACAAAATCACTTATGCCGAAATTAGAATTCAAAGAAAATGAATAGGCAATGTTGTTGTTTTTGTAGTTTCTTGTGAAAAAATTGTAATTAAAAGTATTTTGGGTAACTTTTTCGTGCAATTTGTTAGAGAAAAGAGGTTTGGGACTCCGAAATTTGTTCCGGATCTGAACTCGACTTCAGTGGATTGATAATAAAACCTAAATTAGAAATTGAACATATGACAATATTACACGAAAATTTAGTGTTTTCAGATTTTAGTATTTCCAACATTTATAACAGTGAAGCTGTTTTGAAGGAGGGAGAAGTTGAAAGAGTTACATTGACAATTTATATGTGGCGCTCCTAGAGGCAACTTTGTTATAACAATTCAATTGCTTCAGTGACACGATTAAACTGACAAGGAAAAATGATATATTGGAGAAACGTGTAGTCCTATAAGCATGCGAATAAACGAACATAAAAATTATATACAGCAACGTCAACACTAAAAATCCAAAATTTGTGAAGAAGCTTGGGACCTAGGACACAAAATATAGTTTGATAATTCATCAACACAAAAGAATAACACAACATGAAAATTAAATGAGTCTGCCTAAATTCAAATAAATAAAGGCCATTGCATCACTTCTACTTCTACAGAATTTAGTTATGTCTTTCTATAGATAATTAAGGAAGAGTTTGGTAATGATGATCATTTTGATGAGCAGCTATATATTGGAATAGTTCATAAGGTTTTTCCTAGGCATTCCCTTACGACTAAAACATCAGTATTCTTTGTTCGCTTTTGACTCTTACACATAATCTTTAATTTTGTGCAAAATAATTTTACAGACCCAAAGATTTAAAATTAAAAATACTGTATGGTGTTATTTCTCAAAAATAAGCTAGATAATGCCACACATAACATTTAGAAAACTACTGTTATGATAATCAAATAAAGGGCATCTAGTGCTAGCAGACTAGAAGTCATTAGTCTAAACGAAATGTCAAGAACTGTAACAATTTCAGTGCTATGAGATTTAACGGAAAAATATAATTGATGCTTTACATTCCTATTTATTGCAAAAAGTACACATTCTTTGCTTCGGTATATTCATCATCAGTAGTATATCCCATGGCATAGTCATGGTGGAGCCACCTTCTCAATATTCAACTGAACGAAAATTAAAATATTAAAAGATAACAAAACTTTTTATTTTTAAGAATATCAATACGATAGTTTTCTTGAGTTAGATTGTAATAGCTACTTTTGATAATTTTTTTCCTCACCCCAAGATTTTGCCCCATTATAAATCAGAATCTGTCTACTACGACAATGGCCATACTGACCACTGATGGAGAAAAGCCTCTCTCGTAGTTTGACACGAGCCTGTGGACTGCGCTCCCCTGCTTTGGCTCTTGGACAACTTGAAAAATTCTTCTTTTTCTTCATCGGTTATCTTTCACTCCAGTCACGATGAGCATAATTCCATTTGAAAGGTAGAACGATTTCTATTGTGTCCAATTCTTCGATTGGTTATCATTGGAATCTTCTCTCGTATTGTGAATCCTAATAATGACCTTTCCATCTTACGTTGCAGGAATTGAGTTTTTTTAAATGTTGTTTTTAGTTAGTTTAGGAAGCAGACGTTCCGAATCTGGAACGGCTCCAGATTCGGAACCTTTATGTGCTAGTTTCCCTGAAGATCCTAGATGTCGGTCTTTACATCTCGCGTGTTCAGAATGTCCAAAATACCTCGGCAGAGCCAACATTATCGTTATTGTACAAAAATGTACTTATCTGTTTCATCAATTTAACCTTCCCATATTATTAAATTTTAATTGCTTGTAGGACACTTGACAGTAGACTAAATTTGGATTATCTTGGACATAATTTAACCATTCAGAATTATCTGGGCTGGGTTTGATGTCTAGCTAAACTTAAAATATATATTGTTTATAACTAATTTTATATTAGTATAACTCATGAAATACAGTAGTTTGCACTTTCACAACACATCAGAAAATAAAAGATGACACTGAAACAAAAAAGAAAACCTATTAAAACAACGCGTAAAGAAAAAATGCTTTAATAGTTTATAGTAAGATTCATTTTGTGCATTGTTATAATACAGCAATGATGATAAAAATGGATAAAATTCAAGCACCTTCATACTTTGTGCCTATTAAGACTCTTAATCCATATGTTGGAAACTATCGAAGCACAGAGTTTCAATAAAACTAGCCAAACATAATTCTCGTGTTATGCAAGTTTATGGGTAAAAAAATCAACTTTTAGAGTCTATACATCTGTCGAGGTACTTTGTGAAAATTGTATTCGATAAATAGTCAATATGAGTAACAGAAGCACTATTGCATTTAAAAGAATGTCCCGTGAAAGCAATAATGCCTTAAAATGTTTATTGGGTAATAAAAGCGTGGTTTGAGATAAATTACGAAATATCACAGTATTTAAGAACGTGTCTGTAAGGACCTTTAAAGATTGTCCATGGAGACTTTTAATCCAGAACTATTAAATACCTAGAGTTTCAACAAAATTATCGGAAAGCCACTGTACATAAAAGTTCTGCAAGGGGATTTTGGGATGAACACGGTGAAAAAACTCTATTTATCCCTTACCAGGTGGATTGTTCTTTTCACTCATTTCCCCTTACCAACTTGAGCTCTTCGATTTTTTCCCGACTTTTCCTGATTTTCCAGAATATGGACGGCCTGCTAATTCAGTATCATCATGATCATCATCATCATCATTCAACCTGATCTCATACACTGAGAGATATAGACTTCCTCCAAATGTATCCAGATTCTTCTGTTCTAAGCAGTTGCAACCCAATTTATCTGTATGCTTTTGATATTCATCGGTTGTCCTGCATCCTCGCAATATGTCCACATCAATTGCATTTTTGCTACAATATGTGGTTTACCACATACTTAACTTTTAACCACTTCTTTATTTCTTATCATATCCCTTAAAGTGATGTAATTTAAGTATTCATTTTTTTAGTCAATGTCAAGGTCTCCCCAGCACAGGCAAGACTGGGGGGACGCTATGATTCAAGGATTTCAATTGATTGACACATCTCCCTGGAACAAATCTCACAGTTTACCAAAAGAATTCCATATTGTTTGATTGTCTCTACTAATTTTTAAATAATGTCCCTGGTGTATAAAACTCGCTACCGTCTGAATATCTTTGTTATCCACATTTATTGAGTTATTAATCACCAGATTCATCATTCATTTCATTTATTGTGAGACTAATTTTCCTTGTGAATTGCAGATCATGTATCTTACCTCGAGGCTCGCTTAGGTTATTAGTTATGAAAAGTATATATTCTGGAAACTTCAGGTGGTGTAGCCATTTCTCGCCTATGTTGATTCCTCTATTTTTCCATTGTGGAGTTTTAAAAGCGTGCTCCATAACATTTATGAATAGTTTTAGTGACGGTTTTATTAACTTTTGTAGTGGGGAAATGTCGATTAAGTTACACTAGTTTTGTATACAGTACTTTTGACATATTCCCACAAAAAGTAGTCCAATGGTGTCAAATCAGGATGTGCTGGCCATTCTATCGATACGCGCCTCCCAATTCACCGATTTGGAAAAATTTGGTTCAGGTACTGCCGGACACTGATTTCTTAATGGGGTGGTGCTCCATCTTGCTGAAACCAGATTGTATTGGTAGGAACTTGTGGGTTTACTGGATCAGGATATAAGTTTGTCAAAGTTGACATGACATTATTTTGGTGCAGTTCTAAACATTTATCTCCATTCAAGTTGCCATCAATAAAAAAGGGACCTACGATATGATTTCCAACAATTACTGTCCAAAAATTAACTTTTTCAGGATATTGCTTCTCTTTAGACCAAAAGCGTTGCCGCTATATATTTTGACGTTAACATCACCGTGAAGTGTAAATGTGCTCTTATCAGAAACCAAAACATCTTCTAATTAGATCACATTGTTATCTAACCTTACCATTATTTGTTCACAGAAATACGATCATTTGTAGAAATACGATCATTTGTAGAATTGTTATTTTGTGCATTTCTGTTAAATGAACTATTTTTCTGATATTATTACGTACAGTTAACAAAATTCAAACGACAGGCAGACAAGATGCTAAGGTTATGAATTTTGAAGAATATAAAACTGTTTTTTTTTTCAAATCAGTAAATATGACCGCAGGTATGGTTTTTGCTTACTACTTCAATATCTATGGGAATTAAGTATTTAGTGTAATGTAGCGAATTTGTGAAATAAATTCTTTTATTAATGTTAATTTTTGTAATAAATCTAAAAACACTTAATATTTCCGAAACAGTTGAAGATAGGTGTAGAACATTGTACATGAATTATGTCTAGAATTTTCTGGAGAATCCAAAAAATTAATAATATTCAGGGGCTTGCATTTAAAATAAGAAAGCTGCTATTGGCCACTGTCACATGACAAACCCTATATGTATTTTTTGTTGAAAAAGTGTTTAACTGAATTCTGTAACTATAATTCTAGTGGCCCTTTATCAATCATTAAATATATGCAACTCATGGTGGCTACCCTATAAATCATGTCTTTTTCTAATATTTTTTAAAATCACCCTCTATAACTATAATTCATTTCACCATATATTGCATCTATCCTATATTTGCAACTGCTTATGCGCATTTAAAATTACAAATCGACGTGTCCAAACGTGTTTTCCAACACGCCCACCTTCATTCGTTATCTAATTTATTCCATTTGGCTGATCCACAATGTATACAATATATATAGTACACAATTCAGTACAAATAAACAAAAACCATATGCCTTTTGTGACCAATGTTTGAGCTCTTTTTTCCAGATTAGGCATATTGTACATCTTTTGTGAAGAAAATTAAAAGCACAAGAATAGCAAACCTGAAAGCGTTCTAAGGATAAAATGTAACGAATTGGCTTACAATTTTTACCAGTGCTCTTTCTTAACAACAAAAACCTAAAAAAACGCCAAAAATTTAGTTTGTTAGGTTGTCCTTTGCAGTAAAAAAATCTAGGTATCTAGTTGGAAGTAAAATGTTATGTTGTTCTTGTTTGAAATTGATAGCGTAAACTAACAAACATTAATTATGTTTGAAGTGAGACTCGTTAAAAATCACCAGATAATATAAACGAATCGGATAAGGCCTGTTGCAAATCCATTCTTTTAATGTATTAATAAATAACATCACGCTGTTTAAAAATAACTCACACTGTTTAAGATTCTTCTCATTTCGGTAATAAAATACGAATTTTTATTGGTGTCTAAAACCTCTTTATTTTATTAGCACCATGTGACGATTGCTAATTTATATTTAAATTAACCAGTTAATAATCTCGAAAAGAATTGTTTGATAAATGAATGAAGAGTCGTTACGAGGGCACGTAAATCCTACCTGGACCATTAAAAGTACGAATCATGCACATAAATGGCGTTTTAAATTAACACACGATTAAAATGTTTGTAATTTAAATTCTTTCCGTTTGTTATTACTTTTGCAAGTTGGATATTAAATGAAAAAGAATCAATAATTTACGTTGTTTTTTTCTGCAGGTATGTTGAGTGTTCAATTGATACGGTGTCTTTGGGAAAAAAATTACCTATGGCAAAAATTATTAGGTTGCAATAGAAATACTTAATAAGGTTGCTATACAAATAAACTAAACTAAGAAAACAATAAACCCGACCTACTGTGTTTATTTTTACCTATCAGTTGCTAATTCCTATATTCTGAGTATTTAGATTAAAAAAGGGGGAGTAATTATAAGGTACTATAAAAGCCCGTGGTCGAAATTTGACCGATTGTGTCAATGAGTAATAAATAAAATTCAACTCCTTTTTCATATATAATTAATATGACTTTATTTGTGTTGAAATTCGTAATTCTGAATTTAAAATGACCAATAGACAGAAGTGGAAATTAAAGAGAAAAATGTAGTTACCAAGAAATTTCTTAGAAATAAATAATTCAGCTTTTAACCGGTAGAATAATATAGAAAAAAAAATAAAGGTAAATGACAATTCCATTTGAAAGTATTGAGTAGTTATAAAGTAGAAAACGTATATTTAGAAATTGCAAAATAATCTATTTTAATTTATTACTAATAATTATTCAATTTCCATTTGTACATTTAATAAACAGTACACGCGTGACCGAACTTTACTCGTAACTTGCTCTATAAACTATTTTTTTCTCAAAATGAAATGATTCAGTTTCATTTCCATTCTCTAACATTTATTAAACTACTCATTATAATAATTTTACCCACCCTTTATATAAAACTGCTAATGGACTACCTCATATAAAAATGTTTGCTAACATTTTTCTAATTACCCTATTTAACTTTTTTTGGGCCACTCGGTAAAACTATAACGCCACTCTAACCATAATATAAATGCGACTGCCTGTAAGCCAACATATTTACTGTTTTTGTTTCTAAGTTTTTTTAACTATCTTCTGTAACTATATTTCAAGCATCATATATGCAACTCATGGTGGGTTACCCAATATATCATGTCCTTTTCTAACATTTTTTGTAATCAGCCTGTATAACTATAATTCCTCTCACTATATTGCATCTATCCTGTGTATGCAACTGCTTGTGGGCTACGAAATATTGCATTGTTATTCTAATATTTTTTAAACCACTCTGTATATCTATAACCCTACTCCAGCAATTTACACCACCCTGTATATGCATCTCAGTATAATATTTTTTGCACGCCCTGTATAATTGTAATTCTACCGCGCCCATTATTCCATGAATCGGATAAATTCAACCGCTAATTGGTCATATTAACTCTTTTAGTTTCTAAATTTGTTCAACTAAATTCTGTAACTATAATTCTTTATCAATCATTAAATATATGCAACTCATGGTGGCTACCCTATAAATCATTTCTTTTTCTAATATTTTTTAGAATCACCCTGAATAACTATAATTTCTCTCACCCTATATTGCATCTATCCTATATATGCAACTGCTTATGGGCTACAAAATCTTGCATATCTGTTCTAACATTTTTTAAACCAGCACATATTTCTACCAACCTGTATATGTATCCCTATATTATTTTTTTGCACCAGCCTGTTTAACTACAATTCTATTACCATATAAATGCAACTGATAATAGCCTAGCCTATTTAATTCTTTTTTCTAACCACCCTGTACAACTATAATTGTACTCAACTTAATATTCTAAACAGTCTGTATATGCAACTGCTTATGGACTACCCAATAAAACATTTGGTTTATAACATATCTGGAATCACCCTACATAATTGTAGTCTACACTGTACAGCGCCTTATATCTCAGTCTATTTATGTAATATGCATATGTAACTACTCTCAAGACAACTTTATTGTGTGCCTCAAATTAATATGAAAAGACATAACTTTTTACCCATCCAAAAATGGCTAAACCAGCACTATAGTTTAAAATCTTGAAGGGTTCAGCTATAAAAATGTAATGCTAGAAAAATAGTGATAAAATTTTTATTAGATTCTACTCATTAATTTGTATTGAAAGAATTTTTCAAGAGTACTACTCTCAAGTAGGTCACCAAATCACCCTATAATGAACACTTTCGAAGTTCAAAATATAATTGTCACAATCTCGTTCATTTTTGGTAATATGATTTTTCCATCAATTTCTAGACGATAAAACCCCGAAATGGAATTTTGATAAAACCGTTAGTGCCGCTTTAGAGAATTAAATATTAATACGATGTATACAAATAAACAAACATGATATGTATTGAATTATTAGATAATGAAGCAAAAAATATTTACAGCATTACACCTTTTTGTTAAAAGAACATTCAACAATTTTTGACTGATTGCTAATATTTTAGAACACATGTTAAAATTAATTTAAACCTTTTGTTGCAATTATGGATTCGCATAGTTTTCCAAAATCTGCTGTCAAATTGCTATAAGTTGCAATGCAGTGGACATACTCAACTAATAATGATCTGAAATCAAATGTCTCAATTAGCTTTAGAATTCTCCAAATAGTTAGTTTATTTACGTAAAGCTTTTCATATGGATTCTTCTGTAAATGCGCAAAATTCTTATAGACACATTCAATGGTAACTTTAATAGTTCAAATATGTCACCACAAATGAATAGAAAAGAAGGTTTTTGAGCGTACGTTTCAGTAAGTAAAACTCGATTATTTAAATAATATTTAACAGGATTGGGTTGTTACTCGACTGCTGTCAAAGATTTCAATGTCAAATTCTGGATTTTGAACATTAGTAAGGCTTAAGCTACTTGTTCATAGATGGCGCCTACTCAAATAACGTATCGCTAATTTACTTATTTTAAAAGAACTAAATAAAGATTCTTGAAATATTCTGCAAATCTACGGAACCTTTCGAATGGTATACGTTTCATTATCCTCCTTTCAAAATAAAGGCCGAAAAAGGGATAGTGCATTTCCTTCTTCACGTATTAATAATGATTACTTGAAGACAATTTTACACCATACAGATCTTAGAACTAAATCAGTTACCTAGGAGCTGTTGTCAATGTAATTAAGATATTATAGAATTATTTGGAGGGTGGTTTTGAAATAAGAACTTTCTGGCACGACAAATATGTAGCTCATTTAATCTCAGAGAGGGGTTTTTGATCGATCTAGTTTAATATATGTAGTCAGCAAGAAGCTTTATGATAGCTGCGGGTGTTGCAAATTTCAGTAAAACCGTATCGCTAGGCTCAAAAAAAGTCGCAAAAACCGTTTCTATCTGGAATGAATCCAGAATTACGTCCTGAGAAGGGCGTAAAAAACAAGTGGTTGTTAAAGGGGGAGGGGCACATTAACAAAAATAATGATAATATGTTGGGAGAACGAAATATTACACGTCATTGTAACAACATATCAATTGCCAAAAAGATGTTGTTGGACAGAAATATATTGTATCGTTGCTTACTATTGGGGGCATATTTTTTGAATTGTAGAAAATATAAGTTATAAAGCACAAAATTAGAACAATAAGTTACCGACCTTAAAATATTAGCCGGTAGTGCCTTGTTTTATAGTTACTGTATAATAATAAATACTTGGAAATTTCATGTGTTTTTCAAGTTGAAAAAAAGATGTATCTCTTGTCAGCTGTTTTATCCCAAAAACAATTGTAGCTGGGACTTAAATACATTTGTGGATTGTAGCGACAAAGTCGTTAATTAAGCGACACCTGGCGTGCACTGCAATAGTCACCGTTGTCAATCTTTACACAAGTTTCTTTATTCTTTCACTTTTTTGTCTAAATAAAAGAAAGCTTTGGCAAAATCGGAGAGGCCAAGTCGAATATTCAGCTTTTAAAAATTATACACTTTGGCCCAGACCCTCAAATACATTTTTTTCTGCTGACACCCCCTTTCGTGTATAATATTGTATAACATAAATTTCCTATTCTACTTTTCTTATTTATTAATGAAAATCTCTTGACATTTCCCTTTCCTACTAAATCGGAAATTCAACAACAGTGATTAATCTAAACATGTTCTATTTTACCAAATTCCGAAAATTATAATCAAACTGTCATTCAATTCGGACTCTCGTTTAGAATGCTTTTGAAAAAAATCAGATTCAGCAAAAAAATGAAAAAAAATTATTGAAAAAGCAGGATATTTTCTAAAACATGTCTCACTGGCCACAATTCAACAGTGCTTATTATTTTTAATTAGAAATGAAAAAGTGATAAAAATGGGTGAACTAGCTCCACAAGCGGCAAGGGATTAGCTTACTGGGAGAAAAAAAAAAATTAAATATAAATAGCTATTGAGGTACTATTTCGAAAATTGAATAAACAGTGCATATAGAGTGAACTTTCAAAATTTATGTTCAATATCGTTTCCCTTCTTACAAGAAACTTTAGTTTTCATCTCATAAATATTGCGTATTTCATAAAAAAATACGCTCACATTAGCAAGTTTTGACAAAGTAAAGCTAAAAATAATCTTCAGTTGAAACAGAGTAGATGCCTGAACTCAAACAAAGAGATTATAATTCAAATATTAAATTAAATAAATCATTTTGTCATGTCACAGAGCAGAGACGAAATCTTCTAATGCCAACAAGTTCGACAAAGAAAAAAACAATTATAAAAAAGTATTTTGCTGGAAACAATTATCCCAAAAAAAATCATCAACAAAGGATTTTTAACAGAATTTATCAATTAACTGTTATAAAGATTAATTAACATTTAAATTGAAAAAAAATCTGCACCTTTCTTAGAAACTATTGGCAGAAAATAATTAAAATATTGTTGTTGTTAAATTAATATTTGTAACGACAAAAAGATAAAAATGTTCACTTGCCACTTGTTGCGGATACTGTTCTTCTCGCCAATATCCAAACTCTTACAGAGTAATATGTTGTTATTTATCGTACCTAAATTATTCTACTTCCTGCTTATTCTAATGTCTCACCTGGCATAGCATAAACTAACGTCTCATGATGTCCCAATAAACAAGAGCCCAATCTGTCTAAATCCGGTGGAAGGTCGTTTTATGAGCAGAGATACCGCATATGGACTGCAAAATTAGTCACCACTATCCATCAACTACATGCTATCCAGCCACCAGCCGTCAAAAAAATTGCATTTATAAAATCCCTTGAAAATGCAGCAAATTTTAAATTGGGCAAACATCCAGCCCTCACAATGTACGACTAAATAATGAACGTACATGCTTAGGACATAGATCATAAACTATAATCTGACCGCTCAACAATACTACACCAAGAAGAACACATCATAAAATAAAAGGCTACCTTAATTCTTTGAAATGACTAAGATTGTCTCCCCTCTAATCCCATGGAATTTAATTGTGTATGCTGATGGTTAAGGGCAAAACTAGTAATGATCATCTGGGTTTGAGCAACACTGTGACGGGATAGTTCATATAATCTTATAACAAAGTTACCCATAGAAGCCCCAATTGTAAGATAACTCTTTCAAATTCTTCTAACTTTAAAGCAGCTTGACTATGAACCTTTTGCGCTACTCTGTATATCTGAAAATATATAACTTTTTTTAGTTAAGCTACTGTACAACGAAAAAATCTTTAATTTCAATTTATATTTTATTATAAATCATTTTGTAATTCTAATTGACATGGGAGGTTAGATGAAGCACTTGAAGTGATTGGATTTTAAAGTAAACCATTTTTGTTCTCTAAATGTGGATTTATTTTCCACAAAAAATATAAAAATAGTCCAAAAAAGCCACAAATCACCTTCAGAGAACAATAAACAAATAAGTAAAAAAAATTGCAACATTAGTTGTTATTCTGTGAAGAGCTTATGGGGGCTAATCATTAAAACTTGTATTTTTTGACCACTATATGAAATATGAGTCTCAAGTTACGGTACTGTATTTAATTGAAATATTATTAATGAACGGCCTTTGTTTCATTTTACTCCAACAGTTATTCATGCCGGAGACTCTTCGAAGTGTCTACGAATGTATAATGTTTTAACAGCATGGTTTATTACCATTCTTGATTGTACTTTAAAGAAAGGCGGAGACGTACCTGTTAACGACACTCACCAAAAATTCCAGATCAGTACGCATTTACATACCTCACACTGGTTTAATTATAATGACTTATGTTTATATAATGCAACAAAATACAATCATAAAAATCAATGCGAGAAGAATGAATCTTTGGGCGTGTGTGGCCCACACCTGTAGATTGTGTGATGCTACATTATTGTATAAGAACAACTAATAAAACGAAATCAACATATAGTGACAATTTTTTAAAATATCTGACATAAAACGCGAAGAGTTTAATATCGTACACCATTTTTTTGGCCTATAAACATTTTTTGATGTGGTACAAAATAAAAAAATATAAAATTAATATTTAAAGACTAACCATTTATTCCGTAGATATAAATCGAAATTATAAAAATAAAAATTTTACAGGTCTATAAAGAACTGATTGACTTTCCAAGCACATCTGACTATGAAGATTAACGAACTTCTTATTTTTGGCTTGAAATTGACATACTAAAGAACAGAAACAACGCAATGGAGGAGCAAAAATATAGTAACGATTTTTATTACTATAATCTAAATGACAAATATTTTCAATTACTTATATTTTGTAATTTATTGAATTTTGTAGTTATCATTTTTATTAAGTTTCTATAAACTCACTAGTAATCAAAATATCGAATTTTTAGGCAATTTGTCATTTTTAATATAGAAAATGATATAGTAATGAGGAAAAAATTAAATATAAAAAATCGATATTTCGAAGGTACTCCTAAAACGTGTCAAACTAATATAATTTCATAGAAGACTCAAATAAATTATATATTACTAGCTGACCGGATAGACGTTGTCCTTTTCAAACATTTTAAATACAAATTTATATCATTTTTAAATTTTTTATACAGATTGTAAATATTTAAACTGTTTTGATGCAATGATATGGAAAAAATTATGGAACTCGATTAGCTCGGTAGCTGGAGCTGGTAGTGCGGGGAATGATTTTAAGCGATAATAACAGTGTTGCGCTGGAGGCAGAGTGAACTACAGGTGCTCAAAAATAAAGTGGGTACGTAATACCCGACCTCATAGTTGGTGTAACTATTTTGTTTTTTAAACTTCCTTGTTTTTAGTGTGTTAAATCCAAAATGTCTTATGAAGAAAATCAGGGACGACTTGGTCAACTTTTAGAAGAATGTTCCATTGATAAAAATGGCGCATCAGGGAGTAATGCAGAATTGACTACTGCTCTCAGCGTAGCGAGGAAAGAAATTCCGAAGAGGATGCATATTTTGATGTAGAGGACGCTCGCGGTCACATTACAGTGGACCGATCATGATGAGTATACTAGCGAGGTACGTGGATCCTCCGTTACTGCCAAGGATTGAACTAACAGCCTCAACCATCCTATATATGCGACTCCTTGTGAGCGACCCTATAAATCATTCTTGCCTCTAACGATTTATGTTACCATTACATATAACAACAATTGCTATCCACCCTATATTTTTTTACCCACCCAATATAACATTTTTTAACCACCTAATAGAACGAAAAACCTACTTCACCCTACATTCCACGTATCTTGTTTATACGGCTGCCGCTGGGCTACCATAAATTTAATAGTTGCCTTCTGTAACTATAATTCTACTCCGTCCTGTATTTCAAGCATCGTATTTATGCAACTCCTTATGGGCTATTCTATAAATAATTCCTTTTTCTTAAATGATTTATTATAACCCTGTATAACCGTATTTCCTCTTCATATTGGCTATAGCATAGGCTGTAAGTCATTCCAAAATCAACCCAAAAAAAAAGGAATTATTTTCTTATATTAGCTCAGGTTATTTACAGAGAAAAATAAATTTTGGTGATTAAATTAAGCAGAACAAAACCAACATCAACGTGTTCTAATGAAAAGCATGGCTAATTAATATAAAATTCAACATATTTTATCGTTGCGTTTGTGTTTTTTAGCAAAAAAAAACAAAAAATTGGTAACAGTTTACTTTTTTACCATTTACACAAAATCAACCTATGGAACCGTGTTTGCTACAATAGGTATGTGTAGAGAAATGAAAAACCTACAAAATGAGCTACTAACCCATCTTCGTTAATTGGTTCCTTAGATAATGGAACTTTTACCCGAAATTCAAAAAATAAATAATTGTTTATAATTTTTTTTCCTTTTATAGCTAAAACATTCTTATTAACTGAAAGGGTAAATCGTCTCATACTCAATTTATGTTGTAAAAATAAATACTGTAGTCTCGGTAGTTTTTGCAAAATTTCACGCAATCCTATGAAATATATTTTTAAAGGGCCATATTAACTCATCCAATGAATAAACCACCGTTGGAAAGTAGAAGAGCAGATCTAGAGACCCCTCATCTCACTTTTCCAAAATAAATACATAAAGGTGTTGAAAATGTTCAGCCATTTCAAACCAATTCAGCTGGACGAGTCCATTCGAAGACTTGCTAAGGGTTGTTACCTGTGAAATTATATAGTTATAATCAATAATTTTTTGACAAATTTTAATTTTAAGCAGACACATACATATTTATATTTCTAGCATAATATCGATTTATCTACTAAATTTCACAAAATGGAAAACCTAAACTCCATTTAGACACAGATCATAATGATGGAGCAATAAGTTTTGATATGCAAAAGGCGTACCCCTATTTTAAATTTAAATATACAATGAAAATTTGCCCTCTGTATTCATATTTTATAATATAAATAATAGCAGGTTCCTTTGTTTATACTTTCAGTACGTATTAGATAAAAATGATAATACTTAATACTGAAAAAAATGATGTTAATCTTCAATTAGTTAATGTATTTTTCATATTGATGAATTCAGATTTCTGATAAGAAATTTTCGATTAATAAATACTAACTAATAACAAGCCAAATGTCTTTACATATATATGTGTTATGTAATGTCTTCGATAAACATTACATATAGAGAGAATAATATTCAAAAAAATGTATGAAATAGATGTTGCGGTTTTAGTTCAATGCTGGTTCAATGCAAGTATATATTGACGAAGGACCTTTTAGCGGAACTACCAATAAACACGTGCCGTCACATAAACGAATCACCAAATAAAAGTTATCACTAACCTTTAAGTCGAAGCTCTGGTCTTTTCTTGGTGGTTCTTTCTTCTGAGGCTAGCCCCGGGAACAGGAACAGTTTCTTAGAGCTTCGTCTGGACAACACGTTACACAAAAAATAGTGACGTAATGTTTATTGATTGAACATACAAAAAAATGCGGGTTTAACAACAAATGATGCGCTTTTGTAAACACAAAAGAAACAAAATGAAAGCGGTTTAGCGGTCGCCACGAATGGAGCTAAAAACTCGCGGATCGTAACGCAAAAGACAACAAAAAGCGGCGTCTCTTCAGACGGAATCAAAGCCACCGAAAAGTTCGGAGTACATTGCACGAAACTCCCAAGCGTCCAAACAGCTCGGGATCCAAAACACGAATCACAATACTGTCTATATTTTACACGCAAAAAACACACTTACAATTAGCATTAGCGCGACGGAATGTTTTAGAAAAGGTGCAGAAGTTTAAAAATCAATGAAGTAATTCAATCAAATTGAACACAATACACTAAACAAATGCGGGAACGCACTATTCCGCCAGCCTTGAATTACTTATTTCAAAACTAAGGGTCCACTGGCAGTGGACAAAGCTTTACAAGAGGTCGCTTCAAAGTACCACTTGCAGTTCTAACTGTAGCAACGCGTACAACACCATCACCTTCAGGATGTACGTCAATAATGCGCCTTAATGGCCAATTCAAAGGAGGTGAAGTGTCTTGCTTCAACATAACAAGAGTACCTGGCTTAACAACCTCCGAGGGATCAGTCCATTTACTCCGTTGATGAAGAGTATGTAAATATTCTTGCGACCAACGTTTCCAGAATGCCTGATGCAAACGACTCAGTAACTGCCATCTATTGAGACGATTAGATGGGACAGATAAGAAATCAGATTCAGGAGGTGCTGTTAAAGGTTCCATGGTAAGAAACATTCCAGGACTCAAGGCGGTAAGATCCAATGGATCGTTGCTACAAGGGGTTATAGGTCGCGAGTTTAAAACTGCTTCGACCTGTGCAAATACAGTAGAAAGTTCTTCGTAGGTTAGGATTTGATCTCTAACGACACGTCTTAAGTGAGCTTTAACACTACGAATTACTTTCTTTGCGGATAGAATCCAAAATCGTTGCTGCAAAAGAAATTGAACGGTTTGGATTCCTGCGTGAAGATTGGTGACATGACAATCTTCGACAATTAGATTAGTCAAACGACTCTTACTTGGTAGCAGTGCGGGAAATTTAGTGTCAAACGGCAATGGAGCATTAGCCAATCTACTACCAACTCTAAGAGTTCCCTGTCATCAAGAAACGGCGAAAGTTTACGAAGCGATTTGGGCAAAAGTTTTCGTTCTCGAAGAAGGGAAATCTCTTTAGAAAAATGTTGATCTTGAACATAGCGAACAATGCAAAGCTGAGCCTGATATAACTCAGCAGCCAAAAATGATCCAGAGCCCCTACGGTCTGGATTGCGAGCGTTATCAACAAAGCGACAAATATGAGCTATAATGCGGGTAATGCGATTAATAGAAGAATGTTCTTCTAACAAAGTACCAAATAAATTTGGTGAAGCGGTGACTTGAAGCGCCACTATACGGGCTTCAGTCATAACTAGCGGTGATATGCTTGAGTCTGAGCAAGCATGTGGCAAACAAGCGGTAATCAACAATTGTGGGCCTTTCCACCAAAGTGTATTGCCTAACAACTCTGATGGCAAAGTGCCGCGGGAACCCAAGTCAGCGGGGTTATCACAAGATTGGATGTAAAACCAATGCGAAGAAGGAAATTTTTCCTGAATGTAAGCAACTCGATTACTGACAAATGTCTTCCAACGGTGCGGGGAAGAACTAAGCCATGAAAGGACTACCGTGGAATATGACCAGCAACGAATCACCTTGAACAACAAACGACTATTGAATTGCTCATAAACATAATGAGCCAACTTAGCGGTAAGAACTGAAGCACACAGTTCCAATCTGGGAAGTGACAAAGTTTTCAAAGGGGCAACTTTCGATTTAGACAACACAAAAAAACTGACGAAATCCAGATGCGGTTTCGAACACAAAATAAACAACAGCGGCATAACCTTTCTCAGAAGCATCACCAAATGCGTGAAGTTCACAACTAGAAAAATTTTCTATAGCAAGCAGGCGAGGCAAAACTAAATTCTGCAAGGTCAACAAAATAGCGATAATGTCTTGCTGCAATTTGGGACCGATAAATAAACAATCATTCAAAGATAACCGATGAGGTATCTTAGCGGATGCATTAAACACTACACGAAGTTTGGTTGTGCTACTATCAGGTTTCAAAACACAATGATGCGGTATGTAGTAACAATCAGAAAAAGTAGATGGATCGGGAACCAACTCCCTATGATCCAGCTCCAAATACTCTTTGAAAAAATCACAATAGTGTTTGTAGAGATCTGGTTGCTGTAGAAGACGTCTTTCTAAGGAGTAGAAACGTTGTACGGCGGGATTATACATTCCATCAAAAGCAGGAAGCGTATTTCGAAAAGGTAGGGGCACAACGAATGTATCTGAATCCAATCTCCTGCATCCCTCGGAAAATATTTTTTCGCAGATAAGATCATCAGGGAACTGAACCAGTGCGGTAGGAACATCTTCAATTGTCCAGAACCTTTGGGGTGAATCATCTAATGATACTACATTTTCAATTTTACAAAAAAGCGAAGTTGGGTTTATGGCCGATTGAGAGTGAGAGTTAACAGAACTCGAAGACACTCTACCCATAAGGATGTAACCAAACACAGTGTTAATAGCATCAGGAACACCTTCCTTTCCCAGAAGACGTCCATCCAACAAAATTTGAGAAAATATATCGGCACCTAACAAAAGGTCAATAGCGCCTGGGCTATTGAAACCAGGATCAGCAAGTTTCAAATTGGTTAGATATGTCATATTAGCCATGTTAATGGGCGCAACAGGCATATCATTGCAAATGCGGGGTAAAACAATAGTCTCAACAACAAAATTGCACTCACGCCTTACTATAGAGCGAAGAGAAAGGGTAAGAGAGCCCTCAGCAGAGGGACTCTGCATAGAACCTAGCCCGTTGACTTGAATCGAAGCGGGCATAGGTCGGAAGCCAAGGCGTTTCACAGCCTTGCTCGCAATGAATGATGTCATGCTACCAGAATCTAGCAGACATCGCAAAGTTTGATAAGAACCGTGCTTATCTAATACCTCAACTAAAGCGGTAGATAACAACACATTTGAATTGTATGACAAAAGTGAACTATGACAAGAAGTCTGCGGTAGAGAAGTTTCGGGACTTTCAACAGTATTAATGGCACTGGATCCACCAGATGTGGAAGCCAGGTTTGCGGGGGGAGCTTTAGATTCAGACCCAATACCTGAATCAGCACGATTTACAAAATGAAGCAATGTGTGATGGCGTTGTTTGCAGTTGCGGCAAGTGGATAAAGATTTACAGCGATTCGACTGATGAGAATCGCCTAAGCAATTAAAACAAAGTCTAAAATCTTTAACAAACTTAAACCGCGCGGATACTGATTTGTTCAAGAATTCAGAACATTTGTAAATCGCATGATCGGATTTACAAACTAAACAATTTCTATTCTTAGTGACAAACAAAGATGTAGTGAACCGGGAAGAATGTTGCTTTGAATTCAATGGTAACTTTTTGTCAACACTTCGCTTTGCCTTGCGGGATAATTCAACATGTTCAAAGGCATCGCAATGCTTCGACAAAAAATCAACAACTTCCGAACGGATCGGAAAGTCATCTTGAGCGGTCACAGTACCATGGTAAAGTTCAAACTTAGCGGCTAAATTCTTTGGAACTCGTTTCAACATCATCTGAACGATACAAAAATCCCACGGATTTACTGGTAAACCCAAATTCTTCAGTGCTTCCAAATTATCACTGAAGTCATCCAATAACTTCCGAACCTCTGAAGGGCTATCTGAAGTTAGTTGGGGGAATTGTTCTAAAGCTGACCAATGAGACTCCGCGATTAAACGAGTTCGCTTGAATTTTTTCAAAAGTGTTTCATAAGCACTCACGTAATTGTTTTGTGTTAGTTTAAAATTCTTAATAACCTCAAAAGCAGGCCCTTTTAAAGCTAACTGCAAATATTTGAACTTCTGCATAGCACTGAGTTTTTCATTATTGTGAATTAATGAATCAAACAAATCAATAAAAGTACCAAATTCCAATATGTCTCCACTAAATGAAGGCAAATCAATTCGCGGCAAAGCAACACTTTCCTGTTCCCGAGTTGTATTTTGTGGCGTAGAATTCTGAACAGATTTCAGTTTAGCAACAATAGACCTAATTGAATAAAACAATTTTTCAAATTTATTGCGAATGTCATCCTCAAAGTCAAAATCATCGTTTGCATCAGAAATTAATCCAACAATGGAATTGTGGTGTTTAAAAAATTCGGAATGGATTGAATCAACCATATCAATCATGCTAAAAAACAATTCAACGTCGTCACCTCTTAAGGCTTTCTCGGCAGCAAAATAAATATCTTCTAATCTTTTAAACTCCGATTGTCGATGATTTTTAAATTTACGTAAATTTTCAGCGGTTTTTGACATCTTAACAATAAATCAAAATCACTGTAACGCCATTGAACAAATCTAACACGATAGAACGAATCAAAATACTATTCCAAAAATGTACAATTTTTTACTGTTGAAGTAGTAAAATATCTGACCAAATGTCAAATAAATTCAAAACAATTTAGCAAATAACCAAAACAAACAAAACGAGCTCTTGTTAAGTTTTTAAGGCGGCAAAAAAATTGCGTTTTATTTCCAACGGAATGAGTGAATATCCCGAAATTGCTTTCTCTTCTAACAAATAAAGAAACGAAAATTCAATGCGGTTTTCAACAATAATTGCAACGAAAAATCAATGTTTTGATCATTAAACTTTGCACGAAATTTACTCAAATGTAACCCGGCCCGGAGTTGGACCAAATTATGTAATTTATTCGATAATCTTTGCACTAAATTAACTCAAATTGCATCCGGCTCGTACTTGGACCAAATGTTATGTAATGTTTATCGAAGGCATTACATAACAATATGTTTTAATCTTTTATTGAATCACTTACAAATGGTTAAATATTTTCCTACAGTCGTCACATTTTAGATATTATGATTTGCTCAGCTAGGCTATCACCTCCATTGAAGTTTAGAAATTCTTCAAAATCCGTACTAAAATTTATGTTTTAGTATAAGTAAGGTGCGTTAAAGTATTACATCTTGTGCATAAAACCAGATAAAATAGCAAGCAGAAAACAGTTACAAATGAATCTAGAGATAACTAGACACTTGTTTAGTATATTTTAAAAGCACGTAAAAGTGCGATAATTACACCGAACAAATCCATTAATATATTTAATGTTCCAGTATAAACACTGCTTTAGCTCATTTATTAATGTCATTGTTAGCAGTACGAAGCAGATAACAAATGCAAACCCATAAATGTCGAAGTATATCAAAGTAATCAATCCCATAAAACAAGCATAATAAATAATTTATTAATTATTTTCGGAAACCGACGTTGCATTGCGACAATCAATTTTCTAAATTAATGACAAGACTGTTTAGTAAGAAGAAATCTCCTCATAAATATAATGGCTATTAGACACGCAGCGCAATCCGGAGATCAAAATATAAGTTTTAAGATAATGTGTAATAGGTAGCAACCATGGTGGTGGTAAAAAAATAATAAACTTAAGCTTATCAGGGATATCAAGCATTAATAATTTGACATGGTCGACAGACGCTTGGCACTTATCATTACTCATAACTTAATTTAGCCCACACCTTTTTGTTTATTAAAGGGAATCAGGACAGGATTCAAGAATGTTTTATGTTTCTCGATCAATATTTTTAAATAGCCTTTAACGTTTCATAGAGTAATTAATAAAAATAATGAAGACGAGGAGATATGAGATTCTGATACTATTTTTTCGAGAATTTTTAATCCATGGGAAATAACAAAACTTCCAATTCTTCCAATTTGAAACAATTTCATGTGGCGCTCCTGGGTAAAATTACATTTATTTTTTATTTATTTCATATGTATTTTACTTTTGACCTCCCCATCCTATTCTATTTTTGGTATTAATGTATGCTTTTGTTGAATTCTTCGTTTTCTTTAATCAATTTTCTTGTGTTTTCGCTTATAGTCGATATCTTCTATAGGATTTTTCCTAATCTAACCTCAAACTTATACAGTTGCTTCTTTCGTATATTTCTTAATCATATTGTTAAGGCCTAGATATTGACATACATGGTGTGGTCCAGACTCATTTGGTATAAATCTATAATCGAGTCCTGCTTAAAGTTCCAGGTTAATTTTAACTTCTTCTTTGTTATATGATAGTGCATTCGTCAGAAACAAGACCAAAGAAATGCTAATGTTCGAAAGTGCTCATTAAAGTCATAAGGGAAAACTTAGCAAAAACATTATGAACTATCCTGATACAGGGTTGTTCAAAAGAACATTACCATTATTACTTTCATCCTTAATTATTGGCTACCAGGACCGGCTAAATTCTATTCTAAGAAGTACTAGCTAGCTATATAATCGCTTTCATTTAATAAAATTAAAACAAACTCTTTCAGCTTTCGTTTTGTATTGTGGTCTTCTTTGAGTAATATGGTTGAATTTTGAAATTGTATGTTCTGACCAAGGTTCCAGGCATGTTCTCAAATATTTGACATTTCGAATTGTCATTTCTTTATATAATTGTTGTGTCCATTTATTCGAACTTTTAAAGATCTAGAGGTTTCTCCAATGTAAAATTTGTTACATTCGCAAGCAATCTTATAAATGCAATTTTTTTGAGTTTTCTGTTACGTTATTTGGTTTAGTTTTTGATGTGGTTGATTTCAGTATATTTCTTGTTTTGAATGTTGTTTTAACATTAAATTTATTTTCCACCCTTTTCAGTCTTTCTGCGGTATGGTTGTTATAGTTATCAAGTGTATTAGTATTGTTTGGAATAGCTTGGTGTTGAATGTAAGTGATTGTTTTGTGTTCAATTTTTTCTAACTCTATTGTTGAACATTTTATAATAATTGTTAGCAGTTGGTTTTTGCTCTATATATAGAGATTTAATTATGTCTTTTTTACAGTATTTGGATGTTTAGAATTAAAATTAAGATATCTGTGTGAGGCGGCTTCTGTAGACTTTTGTATCAAATGACGATTATGTTTTTGTTACTAAAATATCTATGAAAGGTAGTGTATGTTGCTTAATTTATAATGTGAATTGTATAGTTGGTTCTTTGTTATTGATGTTTAATAATTCATATGTTTTCAAAAGAGTGGTCTCAAATAATGATTAACTAAAGGTTTATCCTCTATTGTAAAAATAAAATAAATTCTGAAGGTAACTCTTTCAAATTCTTCCAATTTGAAAACAGCTCTGTTATTTCACATGATCTTTAGAATTTTTAGTTCTACCCCGTATATATCAAATTTGCAGTAAATTCCCTTTGTTACATCAGTTTGAGTGTCAAACTTCAAATATCAAATTGTGATATACTAAATTTGTCATTATGAATTCTTTTAATTTTTAATTTTTCGTTATGCCATTGAACACGAGGTCTAATTTAGAACTTGAACCAGAGATGCCACGACAATCCTTCAGAAAACAACTCTTGTTTCTAGCTGAGAACCTTCATCAGTTGCGCTCCTCTCAACTTATTGAAATCTAAAATAATTATTTATGTACTTATTATACATAACTGAATTTAATATTTATCACCAAAAGAAATACCTAAATTTCGAAATTCATTTAGCAATAAAATATGATATTTGACAAAACTAGTACTTTTATAATTGTTGCTTTGCTTCGTCTAGCCATTGCGGTTCACAGTAAGAATGCGCCAGTGTAGGTCAGTTTGGTGTGATTATTCATAGTAAATGGTAATAAGGTTTTTGGTTACATGTTTTTTTTACAAAAGCCTGTGTTGAGAAAAAAAGGCAGTTTAGGAAAATACTGAATTTGGTGGGAGAACAAGCATTATTAAACCAAACTGAGATTGGAGCTAACTATTGTCATTTGTTCAGAAACCATCTGTTCTATTATTGACCATTTCTTTCTACATAGTTTATTCTGTTTACTGAAGCAATTCCTGAAAACAGAATGAATAATAATACAATTGTAACTATTTAACATGATAATTCTGTTGTTACCTTTTCCATCCTTCGGTCAAAGATTATGGCCGAATATAATGGACGAATGAAAAATCTTGAGATCTTGATTTTTGAAACTGTGGAATATGTAACAACAGAATCAATGAGAAAGAAAAAAAAGGGTCGTAGGCCTTAAAGGACCCCGCACATTCCTTATGGAATATGGCCTCCGGTGGATTTAGCTGAAATTTGATATTTTGTAGATCTCAATAAAATGAACAAATGTCTTCATGGCCGCAAAGTCCGATGACTGATGCCTTTCAAGTTATGGTTAATTTTATATTTATGGTCAGAGTATACCTCGAAGAGCTGAGTCGATATGTATATGAGGAACTACTGGGAGTACTAATGTGAAAATTAGTATACAGGGGGTTTTCGAGGAACCGGTTTTAGTTACAATATTTTCAGTTGTATTACGACTTCCAGTTCTACCGGACGTGGACCCAAATTTGTTTTTTAAAATGGAACAGTCTATTTTTTGTAGCATTTTTAGAATATATGATGAATTTTAAGATAACTTTATTGGAAACA
Source organism: Octodonta nipae (assembly GCA_034190945.1). Taxonomy (NCBI): domain Eukaryota; kingdom Metazoa; phylum Arthropoda; class Insecta; order Coleoptera; family Chrysomelidae; genus Octodonta; species Octodonta nipae. Next base: position 23,401,854 of record CM067224.1, read on the forward strand.
TCATATGTCACAAAAGGATCGGTGAAAAGTTGTTTCAACTTTTGGAAAATTTTGACAGATCCAGCTCTTCACAAAATATTATTTTTGTGCAAGCAAATAGGGCCACATTAAAAAATACCAGAATTTGACTGAATAAAATGTGAAGCTTCCTAAATCTTTGGAAACTTTTCAAACGAATATACGGAGTGTTCAGAAATTGGCCCCGAATTCGGCAATCTCATTTTTTTCAAATGGATTTTATGTTTGAATTCATATACCTAAATTAACTTTAGTAACTAAATTCTGTTCGCTATACTCGGATAAACCAACACACACTCATAACACGCTGACGGGACTCATTCACAATTGCAAAACAGATCGACAGTTTGTGAAAAAGCAAGAAAAAGAGAAATTTGTCGTAGATAATAAAGAGAATTAAGTTACAGTCTTCGCATGCTTAAGAGCATATCCAGAAAATTCCTCAGAAGATGCAGAAAGATATGTGGGAATATCTATGATTAGTTTTCAGAGGATCCTAAAAAACATAAGAACCATCCGTTTGCATTCCCAGTAGTTAAGAATTTAAGAGCAGGTAAGGTTCAAAGACGGAATGATCTTTCGAATTCATATTAATCAAAATTCAGGAAGACAAGACGAAGATTTTCTACTCAAAATGATTTGGACGGATGAGGCAAAATTTATGGAATAGTCGACCACATTACTGGAGTGATACTAATCCACACATTATTTTTAGGTGAGAGATATCTCGAAATTTTATAAAATGGTTTAAATCCATTAGAGTTGACTTAGAATCAGCTGTGGTCTCATTCGAATTCGGCTATCTCATTTTTTTCAAATGGATTTTATGTTTGAATTCATATACCTAAATTAACTTTAGTAACTAAATTCTGTTCGCTATACTCGGATAAACCAACACACACTCATAACACGCTGACGGGACTCATTCACAATTGCAAAACAGATCGACAGTTTGTGAAAAAGCAAGAAAAAGAGAAATTTGTCGTAGATAATAAAGAGAATTAAGTTACAGTCTTCGCATGCTTAAGAGCATATCCAGAAAATTCCTCAGAAGATGCAGAAAGATATGTGGGAATATCTATGATTAGTTTTCAGAGGATCCTAAAAAACATAAGAACCATCCGTTTGCATTCCCAGTAGTTAAGAATTTAAGAGCAGGTAAGGTTCAAAGACGGAATGATCTTTCGAATTCATATTAATCAAAATTCAGGAAGACAAGACGAAGATTTTCTACTCAAAATGATTTGGACGGATGAGGCAAAATTTATGGAATAGTCGACCACATTACTGGAGTGATACTAATCCACACATTATTTTTAGGTGAGAGATATCTCGAAATTTTATAAAATGGTTTAAATCCATTAGAGTTGACTTAGAATCAGCTGTGGTCTCATTACGACCTCATAATATTGCACCTGTGAATAACTTTTTAGAGAATCATTTTGAAGATCGTTGGTTAGAGAATAATGGACCTCATCGACGGCCCCCTGGTTCTCCCGATATCACTCCTTAGCTTTTTTTATTTGGGTCGAATAATAAATATTGTCAATGCTGCACCGCTGGCAACAAAGGTAGATTGCCAGGAAATGATCTGCGTCATGGTGTTATGAGTATGCTTTGTCTATACGGAGATGGCTATGGAAAGGTTTCACATACTTTTTTTATAACGATATCAAATTCTACATAAATGACTAAGAAAATAGAGTAATGTATATAGGTCTCTTGACGGTTCATTCAAATAAGTATACTAATAATTCATATCTCTCTAATAGCTACACGGGAATTTTAATTTCTATAAGTGTATATAAAAACTGTTTCATTTAGTCTTGTAAGCATAAACTCCTACTTTTTGGCCTAGATTCCAATAGTTTTGAGGAAAAATGGAGTTGCCATTTGAAAAAAAAGTTATACGATTTTCGGATTCAGTACCAATTTCTGAGCTCTCCGTTTTTTTTGAACAGTTTTGAAAGATTTAGGAAGCTTTAAGTTTTATTCAGACAAATTCTGGTATTTTTTGATCTGCCCCTATTTGCTTCCACAAAAATAATATTTTGTGAACAGCTGGATCTGTCAAAATTTTCCAAAAGTTGAAATAACTTTTAACCGGACCTCTTCAGACATGATATTTCCAATAAAGTTATCTTGAAATTCATCATAGATTCTAAAAATGCTACAAACAACAGGCTGTTCCATTTAAAAAAAAGTTTGGATCCACTTCCGGTAGAACCGGAAGTCGTAGTCAACTGAAAATATTTTAACTAAACCGGCTCCTCGAAAACCCCCTGTATACTAATTTTCACATTAATACTCCCAGTAGTTCCTCATATAAATATCGACTCAGCTCTTCAAATACCATCCGTCATCGGACTTTGCGGCCATGAAGACACTTGTTCATTTTATTGAGATCTACAAAATATCAAAATTTCAGCCAAATCCACCAGGGGCCACTTTCCATAAGGAATGTGCGGGGTCCTTTGGCTGGAGGTGTCTTGGTAAATTACTGGAAAGCATGCATTTTGGTAAACTAATCTAAAATGTCAGAGTTCGACCTAGCTCTAATGAAAATTTATAAAACAGACAAAGAAGATCGCATTTAGAACCAAGGTATGGCGAGACCAAATGACGAAGTTAGAATTGCTTAGGCACCAAATTAAAGACAACCGTCTAAAAGCGTATTATCCATGAAAATTTAATTACATAATGTCGGTCACGTGTATATAGATTTAGAGGTAATTAAATTAGGTAACAACTTTGTTTCCCAAAAATAATAGTAAATAGTTATTTCAATATATTGTAGTCACTGTTAGTATATAAAAGTTATGATAACAAAAATTCTGAATGGAGTTCTATAATCGAGGAGATTCTCCACATCTAACGGGTTCGAGTCCACCTCACGCCTATTGGTTTTTGTGGTTGTATATATGCGTTCACAAAACTCATAATGTTAAAATAATATATGTGTGGTATGGGTAAAAATCCCAAACAATTCTCACCAGAGGACTCACTTATATAGCTACGAATAGCCCCTATAGCTGAGACCAATAAACTGGAAAAAAATACTTGGGTGTGATTTACTTAATTGTACTTTAAACCTAGTCTTGAGTTCGAGGTTTTATATTTAAACGAATTATTTCCTAATATTACAACCATTTCGCATGTTGTTTGGTATTCAGATTTTTGGCCCAGCGAAATAATTACTGGCGCTTCTAGACCTTTTTCATTAGAAACCCAGTCTTTTAAGGATGAAAGCTATGGGAGCACATTAAAGGAATTGAATGTCTAAGTGCTTCTTGCTTCCAAACGTTTCGGGGTCTAGATCAGACCCCGTTGTCAATGGTTAAGAAACTACGGATTAAAAAGGCACAATTCTAAGATGTAAATTAAAATATTTGGCAATGTGTATTATTTGATTTTTGACGTACTGAAGAAAGTAAATAGGGCTCTAGTATACTATGAAGAAGCTATAGTAGTTGCAAGAATCGTATGAACTAGTACAATTCTTTTCAGCTACTAGAATATTACATTTAATTTATAATTTTATATATTTTTACAACGATGTCCGAAATCTATAGGATTAATAGGAATGAGTAACAGTAGCAATCGGATTTGGTAGTTAGAGTGGCAACGACATGACAGTAAAACCACTAATGGAGATCTTTTCTAGATTTTGGTGAACCAAGTTTATGGATGCGTAAATCGTTTAATTTAGTACAGATATGCAAATCAATTCACCCTTTTAAAGATGTTATTATTCTGAAAAATGTTGAAGCCCTTTTTCATGATTAATTAGTAAAGCACATTTTAGATTTTACTCAACCATGTAACAATTGTTTCACTGAGAGACAATAAGTGTAATTTATAAAGCCTATAATAATAAAGAAACTAATGCCAAACTATGTTTTAGGTGCTAATACGTTAGAGTCGCTACACACAATCATCTACTGTGCTGCAACTTTCATCTGCAGAGCAATTGGGGTCGCAGTAAGACAAGGAAGACCCTCCCCATTTAGACAAACACCTCGAATACCACCTTGGCAACGAAGACTTGAAAGGGAAATCAATTCTCTTCGGAAAGACGTTGGAAGACTGACCGAGTACCAACGAGGATTCAGGAACAACAGAATAGAAAGGCTTGTCAAGACTATCATGGATAATAACCGTATTCACTCCCAGTGGGATGGAGAAAACATCACATCTCAGCAGTGTCTGGACAGTCTACGACAAAAACTCTCCGTCGATTGACCAACCATTTACAACGGAAGACACATCCAACATAATGAAGCACCTCCATAATTGGAAAGCACCAGGACCAGATAGGGTACAAACTTACAGGATAAAGAAACTGTAAGCAACCCACGAAACACTAACAGCCTTTATAAATGACGTAATTACCCACCCGCACAAGATGCCTAGTTTCCTTACGCATGGTTTTACATCCCTCTTACCAAAGGACAACCTATGTGCACAGGACCCAGCAAAGTACCGACCAATCACTTGCCTTCCAACCTTATACAAACCCATAACATCGTGCATTAATCATCGCATCTTCAAACATTGTAAGCTGAACAACATAATTACTCCACAACAAAGGGATGCGCGAAAAAATCGATAGGCTGCAAAGAAAAACTTATAATTGATTCCGTTGTCTGCAATCAAGCCCACGCCAAACGACGAAATCTCTACATGGCTTATGTGAACTACAAAAAGGCTTTTGATTCAGTTCCACATGATTGGCTCATTAAGGTGCTGAAACTCTATAAAGTGAGTAATTGTATTGTTACGAAATTTACCCAAAGCCGACCCTGTTTCATCTCAGTACAACAAACGCTTTGAGATAAAAAAAAAAACGGTTCTCGAAAAGACTCGGCAGCGGAAGGAGTGATGATGATTTTTATTGGAGAATTCGACGCTGGGATTATAAAGGAAGCACGACACGATCGCAGTTCAGTTACACCGCGACGACTAAGGTATATGGGATTGTTATTGTATCTGAATCAGCTGTGTTAATTTAAATTAAGTTCTAGAAAAGTGACAGTAAATATTAGTTTTATAATTTATAAATTGAACCCACGAAGTATATTGCAGTATTATTAACTTTTTAGAATATGCCATGTCCACCTGGCAAACCAAAATCTCACTGAATGAAACCAACTGTTCGATACAAACTGACCCTATTCCAATCAGAAGAGGTATATTCCAGGGAGACTCTCTTAGCCCGCTGTGGTTCTGCCTTGCCATGAACCCTCTCTCAAATAAACTGAACTCGACTAATTTTGGGTTCAGTCTCAAATAAAACAAGGTACAAACATTAAAGGTAAACCATTTGTTATACATGAACGACTTAAAGTTGATGGCAGCTACGAAACAACAGCTGCATGATATGCTTAAAATAGTAGAAGGGTTCTCTAGTGACATCCATATGAAATTTGGCATAGACAAATGCCGAATTATTAATATATATTAATATAGTTAAAGGCAAAATACAGCAGGGGCACATCGAAATGACAGATGGCACCTCAATTGAATCTATGGGGGAAGGTCATACTTATAAACACCTTGGAATAAAGCAGGCTCAACGTATTGATCACTTTACTATGAAAAAGGACCTAACAGTAGAGTTTTATAGAAGGGTAAGACGACTGTTGAAAACCAAACTGAACAGGAAAAATCTGACTATTAACACCTAGCGTGTTCAGTGTTCAGTTACTCTTTCGGTATAGTTAATTGGTGCAAGACTGACATTGAACAATTACAACGAAAAGTTCGAGTTTTACTAACAACGGTATGAAGGGGAAGAGGATTGACAGATCTCAGCAAATTGTTAGATCAACAAATTTCTATTTTGCGTAGTCATTTCCAGAAACTATCAGAATTTTCTGATTTACACAGAGTCATGTGCCAGGTTGATGACGCCACACCACTGCGGCTGACAGAACAATATGTCCAATTACACCACCAGTCCACAGATCAGAAATGACGTCAACCAAGATTATGTCGACAGTGCAGCGTCGAACTACTGGTTGATCTCTGGTCATATGTTCCTGAAACGGAAGGCTTTATATTGGCAATCCAAGATCAAGTAATTCCAACTAAGAACTACCTAAAATACATCGTTAAAGACCCTTCTATTAACAACGACAGATGCAGGTACGGTTGCCAAACACCTAAATCTATCCAGCATATCACAGGAGGTTGTCAAGCATTCGCTGCAACAGAATACAAAGAACGACACGATGCTGTGGCAAAAATACTTCACCAGGAACTAGCACTGAAACTTGAATTATCACAGATCGGACTGTTGCTCACAATAAACAAGATATAGTTTTGGTAGATAAAGTATCTCGGAAAACAACTTTAATTGACATAGCAATTCCTAACAATAATAATATAAATACTAAGCAAGCTGAGAAAATAACCAAATATAGAGATTTGGAATTTCAAAAAAAGCCGCAGTGGGACATGAACAACACACGAACGGTACCAATTGTTATGTCAACAACAGGACTAGTCTCAAAACATCTATTTAACAATTTAAAATACCCGGTCTGGACGAACATCTTTACAAACAAATGCAAAAAAAAAACGTCCTGTTAGGAACAGCCCGGACGGTCAGGAACTTCATGGGAAACTGCCGCCACGATTCCAACCACGAGCCTGAAAACCTGGCAAGGGCTCCCACAGAGCTAAACCCTTTTGATACCTAGGATATCTGGGTTTAGTGAATTTTCCACTAAAGGCACTCATAGCGTGCCTTAGAGGGAGTATGATGCCATACATTGAATCAAATCGGAAGAAACTAAATGAAAAACAACACAATTGTAAAATTTAAAATTAAAATGTTTAACAATATATACGACGTATGACTTAACTAAGAGCATTTAATTTGATAATATTGTAATAAATTTCGTGGGTTCAAAAACTGAAATTAACAGAGATATTCACATACAGTTTCGATGACTTTATTTTCACAAAAATAAATCCACTATTTATTTACAACCGCTGATTTCTACTGATAGAATTCACCTGACAAATAAACTAAACGAATTCTCCACAAAATGTACAATGTCCTTTTTTAATCTAAATGGACCACCTTCAATTTAGCCTTGGGGTTTCGACGGATCCGGTAGACGACGTCAATAAGCCTCTTGACCACCTCGTATGGACCATCCCAGGCGGATGTAAGCTTTGGAGATTTACCTTTGCTCCTCTGTGGGTAGTACAGCCAGACCTTGTTCCTCTCTTGGAACCCTACTGAATTGGCCTTTAGGTCATATCGTGTCTTCATCCGATCGCTCGTGGCCAACATCTGTGTCCAGGCTAGTTCGTGAATTGCCAGCATGTTCTGTTAGAGTTGGTCGTTGACTTCTTGAAGCGGTTCTTTTGATGAGTCAAAAGCCAGACCACAAGGTAATCTCAGTTCCTTTCTGAATAGTACCTTGGCTGAGGTCAGTCCCTGCTGTTATAGACGGAGCGATAGGCCAATAGGAAAACGGGGATTTGCTCATTCCAATCACACTGGTTATTGCTGACGACCTTAGACAGATGTTGTTCCAAGGTCTTGTTGAATCTTTCTCCCATTCCATTTGACTGGGGATGCAAAGGTGTGTTTCTCGTTTTCTTGATTCCCAGCATCGCACAGACCTTTTGGAACCTTGGTATGAATGTAACTACAACGGGACATCAAACCTGCTGAATAACTGTTTTATCACCACTGTCGCCGCAGTGGTTGCCTCCTGATTGAGTATAGCATATGCATCAGGCCATTTGCTGAAATAGTCCATTGCGACCAGAATGTATTTGTTCCCCCTCTCAGATTCGGGAAATGGACCGGCGACATCAATGGCAATTTTCTCAAACGGAACGCCCACATTGTATTGCTGCATTCTGCCCTTGGTCCTGGTCTTAGGTATAATCAAGATTTTCTTATAATATTATCTTTAATAACACAGGAAAGTGAAGATGAAGCCGGGAAGAACCTAAAAATGTTATTAGGTTTTATAATTTGGTTACTTGCTATATTTGGTGAGTAAATAGTTTTATTTGATTAGAATACAATTACGAAAAACAGTGAATAAAGCCTAATTATCGATTGAAAACAACAGGAAAAATAACGCTGGTTGTTTTGTTGCAAATAAATTTCATAATTTTAAGCTTCGGGCTATCAAACGATTTTAAGCAATATTGCGAAAGGTCAATAAAATATGACTGCATACATGATCAAACACAACTTACAGGAGCAATTTGAAACAGGTATGTGAATTCGTCACAGCATTATAAACCAAAGAACAACAACATGTTGAGATGTTTTTTATTGTGGGTCAGTACCGATTCATTAACTTTTTTAATACCTTTTTCATTCTTGTAAGAGGAAAGTTAATTAGTTACAGATCTAAGCGAAGCTTCCTCGAAATTCTTAATCGGCTAAGCATAATTTAATGACGATCTTTCACATCCTTAATGAGGGTAGCACATAAATATTCATGGCGGTGAAAAATGATAGAGGATGTGTCCGATTCCGCCTTCTGTCTACGCCCTGCCGCTTAGTGTCTTTGTTTTTGTAGCAGAAATTGTTAAATCCGATCAAAATGATCGGTGTTATATTACAAGATAAAGTATAAAAATATGTAGAGGCAAGTGACGTACTTTGAAACGACCAGCACCTTGGGTCAGTTCATTTCTTACTTGCTGTACATCTTGGATCATTTCAAATAAGTTGTAGTTTCATGCATGACCGACAGGTGGCAACGTGAGAAATCCTTAATCCATTAGTTGTGTGATACTGATTGAATGTTTTATGATATCAGTGGATACAAGTAAATTATTGAATGTTGTTGAAAATACGTGTTTAAGGTAATTAGTAATAAGTAATATAAAAAGCTTAAGCTATAAATTAAGCTTTTTTTGTTTTAGATAGATAATCTAGCTTTTTATACATACATACCTTGGGCTGGACCAAGGTAAAATTTTAAACTACAGTGGATATACTGGTAGGTATTTTAAATAATTGTGACAAATAATTTTTAACTATCGAAAAACTATTTTATATGTTATATTTTGCCAAAAACATCATATAAAAGTATTGAGTTTTTAGGCTTTATGGGGATTTTAATTTATTAACATTTCTACAGGTAATCTGGTACAACTTTCAGACCAACCAAAATTCAACAATTTGGGCAAGGACAAGTTGGAGGATTCTTGTAGTCGATAAATATTCAATATTGAATTTAACTTTCTACGTTACATAATTCACATTATGATTTCAATAAGGCTTAAGTGTAAACTATGAGTAAAAAAAAAAAGATTGGTTCAATAGAGGAAAAATGAATTGTAGTTAGTAACTAGAGGGAACTCAAGATTACGCCAATTGCGAAAAGATAGAGAAATGTATCATTCAAGAATAGAAAACAAACCAAATGTATACGCAAAAAGCACATCTAATAATTGACTCTGTAAACTGCTATCAGGGGAAGCGAAGTTCCACATCATTGACTTATTTAAGTATTAAAATAAATTTTTTGAGGATACTAATTCGACCTGCCAAACCATAATCTTTATGAATTAGGCGACTGTTACAGGTACAGTAACATTATCTTCATTCCAGGGAGACTCACAGAGCCCTCTGTAATTTAGTTTTCCACTAGTCCACTCTCACACAAACTCAACTCGACTATTTTTGCGTCAGTCTCAAGTATAACAAAGCAGAAGGATCAAAGACAAACCATTTGCTGCAAATGGACGAGATAAATTTAATACAAAAGAACAGCTGGATCAGACTAATGCCTGATTATTAATATAGTGAAAAGTAAAATATAGCAGGGACTCTACAAAATGAAAAATGATAATTCGATTGGGAACATGCAACATGAGTAAATATCTTGAATCAAGCCAAGGAATCGATCATTCTACCATGAAGTAGGACTTAAAAACAGAACACATGAATGGAAGATGATTATTGAAGATCAAATTCAAGAGTAAAAATCCATTTCAGAATATCTGTTGCAAAACTAACATTGAAAATCAAAGCGCTCTGTCAAACGAAGAAAATTTTCATAGTGAAGAAGGAAGATGTCTGCCAAATTTAGGTATCCAATTAGACCACACATGTCAAGTTAACACTGTTACCGCATTTAAAAAGCTGCGAATTACTAAAATATTATATCTTCACCAACAAACTACAATAATACCAGGACAACAAAAAAAGAAAAGTTGTTTGTACTCTACATGCGACTCATGATTTCGGATGTATTTTTGCGTATCAGGTTCCGTGCTCAGGAGGTAAACATACATTCGAAACCATGTGTCACACATAGAGTACAGACAACTTTACTGATTGTGTGCTGGTGTAATTATAATAACTGGTGGTCGAAATTTGATCCTATATCGTCAAATTGTGAACATTATCGACATTTTTTGTCAAAAGTGTATTTCTATAGGGAATAAAGTTGAGGCGAAATCCGAAAAGTAGGAGTCATGACCCTCCTCCCAAAAAATCTACATGTCATACTTTCATATATATCTAGACATAAAAAAATATATACAAGATTTTAATCAAATATAGATATTTCAAATATTTAAAAAAATGCGTGACCCCCTAAATTTTTGGCTGGGGCCTCTTCTGATATAATAGTTGGAGGATTGAGGATTGTTCTTTGTAACCTAAAAGTTTCAGCCATGAGCAGTTTCAATCGAGTTCATAAATACTAAAAAAAAACAGATTACCAACAACCCTACTAAAACTTCAATCTTTAATATTAGAAGATATATTCTCTACTGTCAGCTCATTGACAATTTTTTATACAACACCTTCGGAAGATTGTGATAGGTATATATATAAAATCATTTAATTGATAGACATTGACATAGACTATTTTACTACTGAACAATAAACAACGCTTGATGCTGAACTATCAAAGATGGTCTTCACATGAGATCTCAAAGAGCCTTAGTCTCTCAGTTAATTTAATAGCACATAATGCTCCCACTATAGATAATTTCTCACTGATTTGACAGTTAAGGCCAGTCATGCAAGATTTCAAAGGAAAAATATTTTGAATATAAATATAATTCTAAAATATTTATAGGTGCTTAACCATAAAAATTAGTAGATGCATCGAATTTCTTTATATTTTGAATGTACATCTTTAAAATGTCAGTGAGATGTTTATTTTAGGTAAAAGTCCCCTTGTAATAAAAGCCAGCAATATGCAGGAATGGAGCGATGTAATGTAAAATAAATTTTCTACGAGATAAAATAGATGGACAGAGAACAGTAACTGGCTAATGCATTATCCAGCTAAAAATAATTGAAAGATTCCGCCTTTAAATATATTTAAATATTTGTTCATACCTACATTTTTCCAAAGGTATTTTGGGATTTGAGGCTGAAAAAGTCAATAGTCTTAAATTGACTAATAAAATGAATAGAATTGTTACTCTAATATTTCACACTTTCAACTCGTAAGCAGAAAATGCAAGCAACCAACTCAAAAGTAAAGAAGCTGATATATATATATATATATATATATATATATATATATATATATATATTATATATATTACAAATTACTACAAAATATAAGTATGTATTATTAATAAACCTTAAACCATATATCTTAAGATTCAATAGCATGACGATGTAGAATAAATTTAGGGACAGGTCAAAATTTGTTAGGTTTCATTTAATTTAGTGCGTCTTTCACATTCGAGTGAATCCGTCTTATAATTCTCTCCAAATTTTCTGGCAGCACTGTTACTATTATTTGTTTGGCATTGACATTATCGACGTAAATAATGAATTTTTTATTGCATTTTATTCATTTAATAAATTTTAACATTCTGCACTGACGGTCGTCAGTAGCTACTAAAACAAAAATAAAGTAAAAGTGGTTGAGGGGCAGACAAAAAATTGGCACTGAACCGTTTTGTCTTGCCTATTTATATATAGATGATGATTATAATCATGATGATCCACACTTTCGCTTCATATCTTTGATGTAACACACCGATTAATTAATTTTTACATTAGTTATCCAAAATCCTTTAATGGCTTCGGGAATGTTTTCTGATCAGCAAAATTAACAATCAAGCCGGGCAGCTATTACAACAATAACTAAATGAATTATTTCAATTCCATCTCAACTTGATGATCACAGAAACATCGCCCTCTCAATTCCAATTACAATTCTGATGAACACTCACATTTTTATTAGTCGATCGAGACAATCAAAGATGAGATTGAATTTTCAACGAATGCTAATGGCTAACCGCATAAAGAATTCATAAGAAAATTATATTTAGATGATGGGATGGCCGTGAATACAGCAATACAGTAGCAACAGTCCCGCATACCGCTACATCCATTTTTAATAATTATAATCATGGCTTCACCTTCGTTTCATTCATATAGAAATGTTATTAGTGAGAGATATAACTAAACAGTCGGTCAGGCCTTTACCTTTGTATACGTCTCAATTTGGAGTCACGAAGGTTTTAAATTAAATAAATATTTTTGGTTTCACGGTGCTAAAAACATTATTAAAGTACTTGTGTGAAAGTACAAACAAAATATGTCAATATCTAACAGCAACGATACTAATTAAATGTTTTGGCGAAGGTGCCAGTTGAATGAGTCCTTTAACCCGGCGTGAATGAGGTGAAAAATTGTTACACCAACTATGAGGTGGGTATGACATACCCTAATATAGAACTGTCGATTTTGATAACTAAAATAGCTTTAGAATAATACTTATTACTGTAAATTATTTAACATTAGGGAAATTAGGTAATATGATAAAATAACCCAGTTCTAGTTATAAAAGTATTTATATTTCTGTATAAAAAAAACTATGCACACAAAATGAATAAGCCTTAAATAATTTAGCTTCGTCATAATGTACAATCAACATCGGATCAGAAGACAATTATGCAGAAAATAGAACCGCTATAGATTTATTGTACATCTAAACATTTCTATGCCAGTGCCATCTATACGCCACAAATCATTTAGATTCTGTCCATTAGAGCGATTCAAACCTGCTAAATATAGAAGTCCCAAAAACCACTTCATCTCTTCCGAAGTAACGTCTTTCATGTGCTCTTGTTATTCTCAAGGCGACACAAAATCCTCAATTGGTTATCACATTATTTGTATAGAAAAGTATCTATATATAATAGGATCTGCAATGAAAAGTGTCCAACATCCATATTCTGTTTGGGCACTCTTGTGCGGGGTTTGTTCGATGACACTTTTTGCCATTTAGTTCCATTCTTAGCAGTAAAACAGGATACACATACCACATATGTAGGCACTTCACTTCCGGCTGTAGAATATGACCGTAGCCGTCCCTTAATCAGAATCTGCATTCGTTCCAATACCTTTCCTCGCTACGCTTAGAGCAGTGATAAGTTTCTCCATCACTCCTGATTCGCACTTCATCACTGGAAAATTCTTCTAAAATTTGAGCATAAAATT